>JAVHNF010032806.1:4705-16398 GCA_034783455.1 Micropsitta finschii | reverse complement strand
GGGCTAAAACATTTAGACACCCAAATCCCATTGACCTGAACTTGTATCAGTCATTTTATCTTTCATTAGCATTTGGAGTCTTTGGCTTTTAAAGCAAAGTTTGGGTATTCTTTGCTCAAACTCTTCAGCTTTCTCTGAAATATGCTTCTTTTGTGGGCTGCCTTTTCATCTTTTCAATTGGCTAACCTAGAGCTTTGGTTTGCACATCCTCTACATCACAGGCTCTGATTGGTCAGCCTGTTCCCTCACCCCTGCAATAGCCAGTCAGTGCCTCCTCCCTCACACGTTCTTGTTGGTCACTTGTCCCCATCCCTACACTGTGTCAGCTGAGATTGATCAACCTGCCCCTTCCCTTCACCCTGACATTTTCTATGTGTTGGCCTGCCTTGCTTTTCCTGAGATTGCCAAATCAGACCTGTTAAACTTGGGGCAAGGGTTTTGTTATGTTTTTATTCAGTTGGAAATCAAAACAGACTGGCCCTTCTTCACAAATAAAATAAATACACCATTTCAATGACAGTTGTCAGAAACATCCCCCTTCAGCCCCATAACCACTCTGTTAAGCTGGAAAATCAATAGTTTGGAAAATGCCAAAGCTTCCATCATTTGTATTACGAAATGATTGTTTTGGCCAGTTTTAAGAGGGGATATTAATGAGCCTATGCTCATTCCTTTATACCAAGATTTAGGTGAAACAGGTATCCAAGCCCACCTCTTGCCTGTATTACACAAAAAGCTCCTTAATCTACTAAGTACATAGGACTTTTCCTCAAAACACTTTGAAGGTAGGGAAGTGGTGTAATCATCCTTATTTCTTGCCTGTAAAGACCAAGACACTTATCTGCACAGGGAGCCTGTAGCAGAGAAACAACTCTTCAAGTCCCTCTCATGTGCTGTAACCGTTCCTCGTTAACCTGAGATAACATTATTTACCTGCAGGCCATGCAATAAGCCAGTGATAGACATGGGCCAGGATTCAACTATCATTTCTTTCCAAATACTGGGAACAGCTGCCTTACTTCCAGCCAAATCCTGAACACCACAGAGTATCTGATCTATGCACTGCTGTTAGCTAGAGCATGGCCACTCAGCATTCCCCCAGAAGAGGGTAGCTCAGCAGCCTTCCCTATCTAGTAAGAAGAGAAATACAACCAGTACCCATGTAGGAAATGTTTCACCTGTGCCCCAGGTTTTCCTTTCATGTTCCAGACCCTACTCAGTGTCATGTAACGTGAGAAAGCCCAGCCTTTTATCTTTCTATAGATTTTACTTTGGGACCGCCTCTCGCTGCAACCCTGTCTGAACATCACAGCTTTCCTGGCCCAGCAAGCAAAACCTAGGAAAATGCCTCCTTCCTTGGGAGTTACCAGCTGCAGGCTATAATCAGAAAAGCTTCTGCTGTGCTGCAGCTGCCTGTCTTGCCGGTGGAAGAGGTGGCTAGGTGCACATTTCCCAAATTCTCTGAAATCAGAAGCCTCAGATCCCTGAACACCCAACAGGCATTTTCTGGAGGACCTCAGATAAGGTAACCTTCTCTGGTCTTAAAAGTTACTGGTCTGGTCTCAGAGCTGCTGCCACTAACAGGAAGGAGGTAAACTGAAAATAAACCTCCTCTGGATCTCATTGAAAGTGACTGTTTAGAAAAAAAATAAAAAAATCCATGGGGAACAGTACTGAATTTTCAGTAAAACTTTGGATTAGTTCCTATTGAAGCTGAAATATCTGTCTGTCTCTCATCTTTGTCTACTCCCATCCACTACAGCAATAGCTCAGCAAATTCTTTCCCCCTCTGCCCTATAACCCTGTGAAAGAAAGATGGTCTTTGTACAGGACTAGCCAATGGAACCCATCCTGTTCTCTTGCTGAGTGCTGGACCAGGTGCTGGAATCAGCAGCTTGGTCGTTCCTCATGAAGGACTGGTTTGGTAGTAATGAGAATAGGAAAGTCAGTGGTGTTTTAGAAAGTTTTTCAAGGCTAAGAAAAAATCCAAACTCCATCCCCAGCCTGTTTTCATTACATATCAGTGAAGTGATATCCTCTATGGCTACACAGGGGGGAGAAACAAGATAATGTCTCTGAAATACTTGGTCCACTTGGGCTTTACCCTTCCCCCATACCTCAGCTGGAGAATTACTGAGGGGCACTGATGCTTTTCTCTTCCCCTTTTTCTAGCAGAAAGTGCTGCACCTTGCCACCCCCCTGAGTACTTCCTACACACGAGCAAGCCTGTATGAAGTCCCTTCAAGCACAGTTGGAGGACAGAGTGCCCTTGCAGCTGCCTCCCAGCAGCAAACCCAAGAGGCCACCAGGATTTTTCTGTGCTGTGCCAGTCTGGGTTTTCGCTCTGACTTCTGAAGGGCCATCTCTTTTACAGTCCCAGTTTGTTTGCTGTGGGGACTGTGAAGTACTCTGAGTGGTTAGGCAATATCCTGAGGTGTTTATCGGCTGCCCACAGTCACTTGGGCCACTCTGAATAGGTCCAACCCTTCTCTCCTTGAAACATCACTGACCTGGGGTGACTTTCTGGAATCCAGTGGTGTGACTTATAACAGGGTTATTCATAACTATCACTGTTCTGAACCAGGGACGCATCCTCCTAACTGCATAATCTCAGTAAGTCCTTGGTCTTTCTGCAACAGCAAATTCCACAGCCTGACTCCCTGTGCTATGCGGATGTTTCCCCCCTTATCAGCCATGCAGCAAGAGGAGGGTGAGGTAACACTAGGAGAGCACTTAGCACTTTCATGCCTTTCATGGGAACAGGAGCAAGCATAGGGAGACCACACCTGGAGGGAAGGGTACATTCCTGCTTTGGAAAGCTTTCTTAGCCTTGGTCTTGGCCAACAGTCCTCTCCTTAGCCAGTTCCTCTCAGAGTCACCCTCTGATGGGACAAAGTGGAGACAATGAGACAGTCTCTAGCACATATTATATGGAAAGGACAGGTTGTTTCCTGACAAGAGGTAGTAGGTGAGAGGAATCTCTCCATCAGCTTGTGTCACATATCTGAGACAGGGGTTCAGGGGCCCAACTCATTCTGAGGAACAGGGGCACATTGAGGTGGTGCTTACCTGGAAGGCCATGGAGTTGACAATAGTCAGGAAGATCCGCAGAGGCAGCGTGGCTTTGTAGGACCGATGGCACCAGAGGCGGTGAGATCCAGCTGTTATCCCAAGAGCACTCAGCAGGAAACACAGAACAGCTGTAGAGGAAAAGAAAGTGGTGCAACAGTTAGAGCAAGTCAGCCTTCAGCAGAGTTTCAGGCAAAGCAACACAAAGGTAGGCCTTGCCCCAGAGCTGTATAAGCAAGAGAGGAACCCGTGGAGAGCAGAGATCAGGGCAATGAAAATCAGTGTGAGAGTGCACAAGCTACAATAGGCTTCATAAGCAACATGGAGCAAATCAGTTCAGCTCTTCAGCTCTGACAAGGGAGAAGTCTCTCCTCCACAAGACTTGTCACAAGAGTTGGTTCTTCAGCATAGTACCATCTGTCATGGTGTAGGATCATCAAAATTGTATAAAGCGACTGCTTGCATATAGCCCTGTGGTAACAGCTCTGCAGTCCACCTCAGAACAGCTTCTCCCTTCCCTCCCACCCTGAATAATAACCTATCTCACCACTCCTCACTAAATGTCACTTTCATTCTTTTCACCTCGTGGTGGTAGATGATCTTACAGTTCTTTGGGGGGATGGCTCAAGCCCAGGGGTAGGCTTCTCTTCTGCTCTCTTTCTAAGCAGAAACTGGCTAGAAGATCCAACCTACCATCCCACTGAAGCCTGGGCTTCACCTCCAGCTACACCACCCACTTAAAATCTGC
This sequence comes from Micropsitta finschii, assembly GCA_034783455.1. NCBI lineage: Eukaryota > Metazoa > Chordata > Aves > Psittaciformes > Psittacidae > Micropsitta > Micropsitta finschii. The sequence continues at coordinate 12,581 of JAVHNF010032806.1, read as the reverse complement.
CTAAAGGCTCCCATTCCCAGAGTCTTTTTGACCCCCCCCATCTGCTCAGCTCCAGCATCACGTATGTAAGGGCAATTCATTGTGAGAGTGGACATGGGCACTGCAAGTCGTGCCCATTGCAGAAGCAGATGTGGCTGGGTTTCGAGACAGCTCCATGTGTTCCTTCATCTCACAGGTCAGAAGGTGTGCCTTCTGGCAGCTAGTAAAAAGCCACATCCCTTTCCCTCTGGATCATGTGTTTCTGTCTGCCCTGGGCTGTGTGTTCCCACATGCCCTTCTGAGACCTCTGGAATATAACCTGGGTCCCAGCATCCTGTCCTGTAGCTAAAATGGAGAAAAGACACTTATAGGGTCATAGTAGCATTGCACTAGGACGCTGGGAATAAGAAGAAAATTGTATCTGCAAATTAACTCTTTCTCTAGGAAGCTTCTAGGTCAGGAAGTCTGGCGGAATGATGGAGGGCATTCAACAGTTGTTTTGCCCTGCAAGCTCAGACACTGAGAAGGACATTTGTGCATAGGTCAACTGATCCACCTTCAGGCCCCTGGGCTAAAGGATGCCTTCTTATCAGTCCCTTAGGGAAAAACTCTTCCCTTGGTGTAAAATTTGCAGATTTCAGCCAATTGGATCAATCATGAAAACAGCTCCTCATTCTTACACATAAACCCATGGAGAGGAATTGCTGGAATGCTTGACAATACTATTCAGTCCAGCCAAATGGCTCTAATCGAGCTTATCTTGAACCCAGATAAATAGATACTCTGCCAGAAACTTGTCTGAAATCAGAGATCTGAGACATGCACAAGGCACTGTTGCCCTGTTCTTTCATTCAAAATAATCCAGGCTTTATTTCTATCATCCTCTGCTCTCTCTTCCTCCTGTCACCTCCTTTTAATTCCAAACCTCATCTCTTATCTGCTAAAAGCCTGTCTCGGCTGATTTAACATCCTATTCTGGCCCCTTAAACTTCCATGAACCCTCCTCACTCCCATCCCGCTGTGTAACAGTGATGTTCTCTCTCTGCTGGTCTGACTGTGATTTCCCTTCTTCATCTTCCCCCTTGGCTCTCTCACCTGCTGCCAAATGCAATGCAAGCCTCAGACCAGCATACCTCTGCCTCGTGTCTCCCAGCACCTCTGTGGTCTCTTGGAGGGGCCAAGCAGTCACTGGTCATAGCTGATTTATAAGGACATGAAGAGGGGTGAAAATGCATGCAAAAGAAGTGGGATCTGACCTTTGCAAGAAACAACAGAGCTGAGCAAAGCTCAAAAAGCTGTCCAAGCCTGGAAGAAAAGATCTCCCTTTGGCTTAATGACAGGGAAGTACTTATGCTGAACCCCTTGAAGCTCCATGATGCAGACTTGAAAGTTATGAACTAGCTCATGACCAGCTCCCTGTTTGTCTTAGATTTAAAATCCCATTTTAAACCAGTCACTATCCCACAGATTCATACAGAAAAGCAAACCTTGAAAAAGCACCTAACGTATGACTCCAATTTGCAGAACTTCTCTGGTCTAAGACACTACAATAACAATGAAACCCACTCCTGGATGTTTCAGGCACTTCCTGCTAGCGGCAGAAGTGTGACTCACTGCCATTCTCCCTCGATCATAAACAGCTATGGCCTGCAAACCACATTTCATAACACCTCTGGGCAACTTTATACCTACTGTGCACACCTCAGTAGCTGATGTAGATTTCCAAGGGTGACAAGCAGTTTATGGCAGAGCCGAGAGCGGGAGCCAGGAGTCTGTATTTAAACTCCAACCTATACAGACTCTATGAAAAACACTCTACAGGGAGTCCAGGATAAACAACAGCAGCTTGCATTGGATGTGTGGTGCAGCTTGCTAGGGAAAGAGCCCAGATTTCCACTGTGGGGCAAGTAGGCATGTGTTAATGGTGCACTGGGGACAGAAATGAACTGTGCAATCTTTCATGGTTTTCAATAGCACTAGAACGTAAATGCCAGGTTGGGTGAGTACAAGCCCTATCTATAGCCCTGAGTTCAGGCTTCCCTCTCTGGTGAATCCTCACATGCTGACTGGGAATTTTTCGGTGAAAGAGGCCTCCAGGAAGATGCCTCCGGCTGAGGACTGAGGTATTTAAGCTTTGCAAGAAGGAAACTCATCTGTATCTTGTTCATACAGGTAATTTGCCTGTAGATATACCCTTCAGGAGAAGATGGTACCAGCAACAAAGACATATGAGCAAGCACAAGGAATAACAAAAGAGTCGTGGTGGGGACACCAACGGACCCATAAACCAGCAGAACCAGTACTTGCCTTTGAGTAGCCTTACCTGAAAACCTTTGTTAAAAATTTGGAAAAGTACCCCCTGCTTTTGGGTGCCCTGGCATAGAACAGTAATGTTCTTCATCCAAAGCCCATGAGCCTCAGCAGCTTGTTGACTTATCTTGGAGCTGCATTGCAGCCACTGCAATGGTCACAACTCTCCAGTTATAATCCTGTGCTGCCTTGCCTCTTGCCCATATACAGCAGTTGTAGTTTATCTAAGGACCAGACACTTTCTGTGTGAAAGGAGCTGATTTTCAGTCTGTCCATACGTGGCACCCAGCCCCACAGAAACCTAAAGCCTATTTGAGGACTATTAGCTCCATCAGCAATGCCTAAGAGTTGTTGTGACAGTAAGTCTGGTGGAAAACAGATGAATACAGCTCCCTAATGATTCAGAGTGGTCATCCCTGCAAACAGGTACAATAATGATCATTGCATAGCCAGGGAATCAGCATCTCTCATAGGCAAGAAGAATAATTTGTTTAAGATCATCCAGTAAGAATGAAATTGGAAAGAGAGTAGAGAAGGTGAAATAAAGTAGCACAGATTCTCACAGGTGCCCTGTGATGCTGCTCCAAACTGAAGGACTTAGGGACTCCATCAGCTGAGGCTTCAAAGTCATCTTCCACACCATGTTTTGAAGTATCCAAGATCCAAAAGATTGTCAACTCACCGGTGATGTTTCCAATGACACATTTAACTGGGATACAAAGAATTATGACCACTGGCAGAAATACGCACTCAGTCTTTCAAAAATTACACCCAAAATGCTCCCGATTCAGTCGTGTCTGTATGACTCACTATCCTTTACCTCTTTAGGGCTTAGATTCAGACCTCAAGCTATGATGGGAAGCCAGGAATGTGCTAAAGGTATTGTCATCTACAGTTAACACCACGGATGTTTACATGCAAGTCCTAGTGCATGTTTACATGTCCCTGCTCCAGCAAGTGTCCTTGGGCTTCTTGCTCAGTGCAAGGGAAAACTACACACTGTTCTCTCCATGCCTCCTAGTCAGTGCTAACCAGGTGAGTCCTGCTAATCTCAGAAGTAAGATACCAAGAGCAAGGAAACATATGCAGACAGCATAAGGGGAATAGTGTTTAGAGGAGGCAATAGGAGCTGCTGTTGCTAAAACCTAACTTCCCCTGCATGCTTGAGGAGAAGCACACCATCCGCTAATTAAGCCTGGAGAGGACACTAAGTGGAGAGGTGTTGCCAGCATGGTCTTGATGGGAATGTAACAAAAACCTTCTGTAAATGCTTTTTTACACATCCTGGGTGGTGAGATTTTCGGGCTGTCAGATTTGCCTACGTTATCCAGCAAGATTCTCCTGGGTCCAAAGATGATGCAGCAACAAAAAATGGTATCAACTCATGCTTCTGGCACTGCTGACACTGCAGGGGGATGAGGTGTTGGCATTCACACATGAGCACTATGTCAGGAGGAACTGTCACTGTTTTATAGACACTGTTGGCCAGGCCAACAGGGGTTAAGACAAATATTGTCAGTCTTCTGCACCAGAGGGCCAGGAAGACAATCTACAAATTGTGTTTCCAGGGAGGGTCAAAACAGTTAGAGAAGAAACTGTCTATCCCCTTTGCGTCCTGCCCTTCTAGACTCAGTCTCTGTGCTGTTTGGCAAATGAAGTGAAACCTGCCTGTGATCCTTGAAAAGACTGAGCAAGATTTTGTCAAGTGCAGTGGAGAAGACAGTAAATAGAAAGGGAGCTGGATAAAAAGCCAGTGCTGGAAGGGCTTGGAGAGCTCTCATTATGGCAAGCTCTCACCTGATCAACAACCCCAGCTCGTTCTGGGAAGCTCTGTACCAGAAAGAGATCAGGGGATACAATGCACACAGCAATGCTGAACAGCAAACAATGATGAAGGCAGGGCTGGAGAGCTTGAAAGACAAAGAGGAATTAGCACACAGAGAAATGAAAACAAAAGAGGACACAGTCACCAATATAACTGGTTTCAGAGGGGCAGGAATATCAAGGAGACAGTGGCCTGGATGAAGAGGGTATAACCAGGGGACTGCTCCTTATAATAAAATATAGAAGGCAGATAATCAGCTACCAGGCACCACAGCTGCCTGTAGCATCACAGCAGAGAACATCTGGGGCCATGTTAATTTTATATGTACATAGCATAAGGAAGAAGTTATCTGAAAAACAAAGAAAGAAAGAAGCAAAAACCCCAGCAGCTCCAGAACTACCACTGAGAGAGCTGCTCTGCCCTAAGCCCAAGCCTAAGCCCAAGCTGGGAACAATGTAAGTCTCTGCTGCTCTATCCTTGTATGTAAAATGGGAACCAAAGTCTTCTCCTTGCTACCAGTGGGTGCTGGGGAAATAATAGCAAGTCACTGCCATGACAGCCACAAATACCTTGTATATGCTAAAGAAAAGTATGAACAGGGAAAAGGGCAGTGCATGAAGGAGCAGGAAGTCTTGCTGAGACGCCAGACCAGTGGAGGATCAGAGTGTCTGAGCTCTCATCTGGAGAACGGAGGAGCACTGAAGAGGAGAATGGACTGTTGGGGAAAGCTCTGTTTTGGCTGCATGAAAGATAGTCCTTTTCTAGAACAGGTGCCAGCAATGCATAACAGGGAGCTCTGTGGAGCTACTCCAGCTTTGGTAAGGCAGGGTGGATCTTCGGCCAGTCCAAAGCAGTGCAGTCGCCCCAAATTCCATGTCCATCTACCATTCCCAGAGCATCTGTGACTCCAGAAGCCACCAAGGAATCTTGTAGTGCCTCACAGTGGCAGGAGAGCAACTGGCACTTCATAGAATCAGAATGGTTTGGGTGGGAAAGGGCCTTAAAGATTATCCAGTTCCAACCCCCCTGGCATAGGCAGAGACACCTTCCACTAGACTAGGTTGCTCAAAGCCTCATCCAACCTGGCACATCAGAGTTGACTGAAGGAGGAGAGCAGGAAGGACCGCCATCAGGTAAAAAGCAAGGCAGATTCCCACAAAATGCCATGGGATGCCATACAGATGTAAAGACTGCCTCAGAGATCATTTTGGGGTGAGTGGGGCTTACCAGAATGCAAAGTAGCATTAACCTTCTGAATCAAGATACTTGAGCCCACTTAAGTATCTCAGGGGAGCTCAAGGAGAAGGGCTGGATGGATTTGGAAATCACAGTGCATCTCAGCAGCTTGAAATGGAACCAGTAAACCCAACTCACCTTGCCCAGTGCCCTGAAGGTATTTGACTGGGGTTGGAGGACGTAGGCTGTCAGCTCAGTGAGTGAGAGAAGACAGCAGCTCCTGCCTAACCTCCAGCTGCGATCCCAGGGATGGGACTCACAGCAGGACCAAGAGCCCTGGAATGCGCCTCCAAGGTCATGCTGAGGCTGCATGTTCTGCCCAGCATTATCACGCTGAGGAAAAGTGCAGCCTGTTTTCACATGGGAAAGATCCAGCAAAGTCTTCTTTCATAATGTCCCCCCCCGAAAGGCCATGCTGGCTGCACAGGGAACACACCAATGGCTCTGCTTTTGCCTCTGACCAAGTCCAGGGGCCTCCAGTAATGCTCATCCCCTCTGCCTGTGAAAGCCTGAGATGGTCCAGGAGGAGAAGAGTCAGTCTGGCCGTGCAATGGAGCCATCTCTTTTCCAGTCTAACTGTGATACTTGTAGCTCACAGCCATCAGAAGGACACACTGACAGTGTGACAGACCCTGTGGATTGCTCCAGGGCCTGTGCGTGGTTGGCCTGACCAGGATGCTGCTCCCAGCTGAGTACTCTGCAGGAGCACCACTGACAGCAAAAGCCATGCCAGCAGGTCTCAAATTAAACTGCCACTATTCATTTCAGGATGTTCTGTTTCACAGGAAGGCAGGGGCTGGACGCAAAGTCTCCACCTCCCCACTGGGAGCTGCTTGGCTTCTTGACTCCTCCAGAGGTCCACACAAAGGCTGGTGGAAAGTGAAGCTCCCCTGCAGCTTGGGACTCGCGCCCAGCTGCCTTTCAAACACTCAAAGAGGAGATTTGGTTCCTGCCCAGGGCAAGGTCTCTGAGAAGGGAGCGCTTCGCCTAGCTACCTTCTGCTGGGTTGTGCTTTCCACTGGAATTCGCTGCCTGGAGAGCTGCTTATTTATACTTCAAAAGTTGTCAGGCTTAGTTCCGAGATGATGGGGGCTAATCTGTGCTTATGTAGGAATGACAAAAGACCTGAGCTTCACACTTAATTTTTGCCTTTTATCTCCAGCACAACTGTATTTTGTCTCTCCTCATACACATGTGGAGGCTCTGCAGGATCTACCTTCCCTTTGTAAAGACAGGAATGGCTCTTATCTTTGTGCAGCAGTCTCGTGCCAAATCATGCTCTGTACCTCACCTCCCCAGTCACCCCTTAAAGTGCTGTTGCTAGCATCCTTCTTCCTAACTTTCTGGGACTGTCACAGTACTCCATCAAACATTTTCTGTGCTTCCTCCCACAAGTGGCTACTTCTAAACCTAATGCCTGTGAATCAAGTTTGTTCTTTAAGCAGACAAGCAGTCCCCTGCCAAATCATCCCTTCTCATGCATGACCTTAAGAGAGACATTATCAAGCCCTGCCACAGGCTGCTACAAAGCTGGCTGAGTAGCTTCTTCTAAGAGACCTCCACTTCCTCCTTTTTTCTCTCTGAGCCTGTGGGCCTGGAGGAGAAAACATAACACCACCCAACAGATTTGGGGTTTGCAGACGGCAATAAACAAATGGAGGAATGTGCTTACCCCATCCCAATGTCTGGATCTTTGCAGAAGGTATCAGTGTCAACGCGAATAGGGCCCCTAAATGGAGAAGGCTCATGAGGATGATATTCCTCCAGACGTATCGCATGGGAGGCTTGGGGCCCTTTTTCTCCTGGTAGGTCTCATCAAAGATATCGTCTATCATGCCTCGGTCTCCTGCCAAGTCCTCATGATTGAGTACATTCTTCTCCATGATGGCATCCCCATTCTTGGTCACCCGGGAGGTGACGGTGCCGACAGTGGTGGTGCTGGAACTGGAGGAGAACTCCTTGGAGAGACAGCAATGGACATTTTCAAGAAAGAAAAGAAACAAAACAAGAAGTTTGCGGTTACCAATGCAGGGAATAGAAACACAAGCATGTAGGCTTGGCAGTTCCAAACCCCGCAGCCTTCAGTTTACCTGGCAGGCTCCATTCTTTCAGCTGAGCCCTTGGCACCAGGAAGAGCCTACTCTACTCCCATGGAGCCATGGCCTGAAAGGGAGCCTGGTCTTTCCAGGGAGAGGAGGTGAATGGTGGTCAGGGTGCAGAAAGTAAAGAAAAAGACTTGAAAGCCAGTTCTTTTTCCACCAGTGGCTTTGGTGAGATCATCTGCAGGCCTCACCTTCCAGGCTGGGATGTGGCAAGACCAACATTCTTGGAAATCAATAGATGGAAGAAGTCAGTCGATGTGCTTCCAGTTAGATCTACAGCTTCTATACCACGCCTGCTGCTAAGCCTCTTATCCCTGTCCTGCTCTCCACCCACAGGCAAACTGAGGCAAGGGAAGACAATCCTCTGAGCCAAAGCCACCAGCACGCAGAGAGGAAGTTTTAAGCAGCAAGTTGGCTCAGCCTG
>JAVHNF010032795.1:0-12020 GCA_034783455.1 Micropsitta finschii | reverse complement strand
GGGGGTGGCCTCACCTGAGATCTTTCTGGCTATTTTGCAAAATCAAAGCTGGATCAAATTTAAGAACATTCATATAATATATATATATATATATATATATATATATATATATATATATATATATATTTGCTCTGGAATTAAATCTGGTTATTTTCATTGGAACTCAGAACAACTCTCTCCCCTGTCCCCAAATAATCCTCATCACATTAAGTTATTAGCATGCCCATATGTGTCTGTAATGTTGCATCCTGGTGAAGCTTATGAGACCGTTTTGAGGTTTTCTGCAAGTGCTAGTCCACACAAGAATGGGACAGTATTCTGTCATTGTTGCTTTTGAAATTCTGATATTATATATACTGTGTATGAAATAATTAACAATAATTTACTGTTTTTCTGTTGAAGGTTGGGTTTTTTAAAATGCATCTAAGAGCCTAGGGTTTCACATAAGGTTTGTTCTGTCTTTGACTTTAATTTTGTTAGATGGTTCTGATAGTAAGTAACTCTACACTTTTTCCTCTTTCTGGACATTTATTTGCAAGATACTGAGCTCTATCTTCTTTACAGGCCCAGCTTCTGCCAGTGGCCTAGCTGGAGGAATGCCCTACTGTCATTAATTGAACTACTGTTTTTTGTGTCTAACTTCCTATGTAGATATTGTTCTTCTGGGGTGAAGAATTCTTTTTGTTTGAGCTTTAATCACTTTTCAGAGGGCATAACCTGAGCTAAAAAAAAAGTAATACCAGGAAAAGACTATTTCAGGAGAAAAGGAGAGGCTGTACCAATATAATTGCATTGAATTATAGTGTTATACAGGGGAAAAAAATCTTTCTTGTTTATGTTTAATCAGTAAAAATTCTGATTTGTATCAGTGGTAGATTTTCAATGTTTTAGCTGACTATATGATTTCAATGTCTTACTTTCAGTAGAGCAGAAATGAGAAAATTATAAACCTAAAAAAGGTTTTTGCTCATGGAATATGTTTACCTGGTTATACTAGTTGATACAATAAAAAGTTTTACCTTTATCTGCAAACTTTGCCTGACTTCTATAACTATACAATTGTGAGTACAATTCTGTCAGATTTCATCCTCCAGTCTCTCCCTACAGTTCATTTTCCTGTTATAACAAAGAAAAAATACCATCAAAACTTGTTAGCTTTTTTTCACCTTCTTTATTTAATGTAGTAAAACTCACTGACCTCCTTCAGTAATATTTCTCATAAGGCTTAACTTCACAATTTGCTTTCTTTCACTGCCATAGTACTTTAATTACTGTAAAAATTATATCCAAACTCTGGATTTTATTATGAGAAGGCAACCATTTTGGGCTAGTATTTGAGTTCCTCAGTAGTTTTTTCACCACAACTGTATATGCTTATGATCAATAAAATGTTGTTGGGAGCCATTACCTTATTGCTTTACTGATAAACTGCCTTAAACTGTTCTTATCCATCCACGTCATTCTTTGCACAGTTGATCAGCTAGGCAGAGCACCAAAATACTGATGAGATAGAACATTCCTGCTATTTTCCATAGGTTAATAAGATGTAATAGTAATTATAGCTTACAGAGGATAATACTTTTCCAACCACATCTTTCTGGTAATCACCGTTTAATTGGCAGAATCAAACACCTGTAGCTCTAAAAGAGCTGTTTCCCAGCTAGTTACAGAGAAGATGGCCTCATTTAATTAATTCATAATATGAAGTGTTCTTTTAGATAATTATATTGAGTCATGACCTCATTTATACACCTCACCTGGCATAAGAGCTCTTGCCATATTAAGGAAACAATCATAACAAAGATATGCTACTGTTGCTGCAAAGAAGCAGCTAGTAGCAAGGCTGGAGGAGCACTTGGGCTGAGTCTGATCAGGGGCTGGGGTGCACAGAGATTTGAGCCTGTGGCGCTGAAGAATCTCTTTAGGCAAATGAGTTCTGTATGTTCAAATCAGCTTGTTTTTTTGGAGTTAATTGATGAAGTCAGGAGAAGCTCCAAACTTAAGAATGCTTCACTTTCCTTATTATTTGTGTTGATCTAGAGTTTGTGGGTATGGGAAGAAAGGCCTGGGTAGAAAAGGAGCTCAGTTCTGTGTAAGTGTATCAGAAGATAAAACTTGATAATATTTGAAGTGTTGCCCTTGGAAACAATGAATGCAGTTTATCCCTGGTTTTTAAGAGGGACGCATTTGGGCAAAGGCACCTTCCAGCAGGCAACTGATAGAAGATTTAAGCACTTTCAATGAGATTTTGAAGTGGAAGCTAAAGGTATTAACACCACAAGCCTCCAGTGAGTATCTGAGTCTGGGTTTATTACACTTGTGTTGAATTTGTTTCCCCCAGTGAATTCTGAGAGCTGTGAAAGCATTTGGCAGTCCCTCTCCTACAATCTGATTTTGTCACTTTCTGGTGATGCTGTGTTATGTCTTCTGTCAGATTAAATTTACAGGCATATTACCTTGCGTGACAGAAACATGATCTACATGGATTTTTAAAGAAAAACTTCCTTAGACAGCAACAGGCCAAGGTCTCTTTTTTCCTCTTATTTTTCCTGCTGTTTTACCAAATCTGTTAATTGCAGTGTCATTTAAGCACCAATAAAACTTATAAAACCATGTAAAACTAAAACATGTTTAGGACATTTTAGTTAGGTAATCTGTTATTTACTCTTGACTTACTATCAACTTCAAGGAAAGATCTTTTTTTAAATAGTTTTACATGGCCTCTGGGGATTGCAGTTATTAACAGATGAGATAAACGTATTTCATGGTACTCTCAGTATCAGGGAATGGTTGAGGTTGGAAGTGACCTCTGGAGGTCACATTGTCCAACATCCTGAAGCAGGGCCACCAAGGTTTCCCAGGACTTCCAATGTTCCGATAAGGGAGATACAGCAACCTCCTTTGGCAGCCTGTGCCCAGACCCTTAATTATCTTTGTGGTCTTTCACTGGATTTCCTCCAGTATGTTCATATCTCTTGTGTACTGAGGAGTCCAGAACTGGACCCAGTACTTAGGTGTGGCCCCATCAGGGCTGAACAGAAGAGGAGGATCACCCCTCTCGACTTCCTGGCAATACTTTCCCTAAGGCAGGCGAGGATACTGTTCGCTGCCTTTGCAGTGAAGACGCACGGCTGGCTCATATTAGTCCACTAGAACCCCCAGTTAGTTTTCTCCCAAGCCACTTTCCAGCTGGGTGCCCCAGCATATGTTGGTGTATGTGGCTGTTCCTTTCCAGGTGCAGGACTTTGCACTTTAATTGTCGAACTTCATGAGGTTCCTGTTGGCCCATTTCTCCAGCCTCTTGAGGTTGCTCTGGATGGCAGCACGATTCTGTTGTATCAATCTCACCTCCTAGTTTGTGTCATTTGCAAACTTGCTGAGAATGCTCTCTGTTAGACAGAGTTTAACATCTTAAGCAATTCCTTTAGTCCTTATTTTAATCAATGTGATATTTTTTCCATTTCTGGTGCAAAAGACAGCATGTTCACTTTCATCTCTGAATCAAAAAGAAGGGGGTGGGAGCGTAGAAAATGCCTGAGACAACTTACTAGATTGTATTACAGAGGAGAGATAAAGATTGGAAGAGAACTAGAGATAGTATCGTGTTATTATTCAAATGATACAGGAGCATACAGACTGGGGAAGCAGGATGCATGTGGATACCCATTGGTGAAATAAAGAGACAGAAGAAACAGCAAGAATGGGATGGAGTACAGGAGGCAGAGCTGAGCTGGAATAATGCTTGCCATGTTGCACTGGAGGGCAGGATTAACATGGAGGCAAAATTAAAGGAGGCTTGCAGCCAGAATGAGACACCTGCTAGGAAAGGACAAAGTTATGTAGATCTTGGGGCAGAAAAATTCAGATTGGTTTTCTAATTGGAGGAATGGTAAAAAAAAGAGCTCTTTAGGTTTTGATGGAATTAAATGCTGAGCATAAGGATGGGTAAACAGTCATGCTGCCATTACTGGATACTGCCTTTCTGCCATGACCATTTTTTTAGGTCACTTTAATCACTGCTTGTGACATGACCTAGTTGGAATTGGTTGCTGCTACAGAACAGAATGTATGGAGAGTCTCCTCATGCAGCACTGAGCAATTAGGAACCAGATACAGCATCACATATATTTTCTGTCTGTCTGTGAGTGGTTTCTGAGGGATACAGAACACATTTTCTCCGCCTGCTTGAGGAAGAAAGGGACATAGACTTAAGAGTTGTAGGAGAAGTTGCTGACCATCAAGAGAGATGTTGTAGTGATAGAGGAAGCATTTATGAAAGGATAAAGCCTGCTAGAAAGCATCTCTGTTTTCTCTACTACTTGGCAACAGTTGCCACAAGATGTTAAAGCCACTTGTACAGTTCCAAGAGAGATGATATAGTCCAATATTTTTAAATGTCTTGGTATCATTAATTCCAACTGATAAATAGCAGTTACATTTTCCCCTAAAAGTAACTGTATGTCAATAGAGACTGTTGTTTGAAATGTGGATCAGGATATAGAGGGAGGAAAACCTGTAGGGTACTATTTTTAACATTCTATCTTGGATATTGCTGTTTGCAGAAATTATATAAACCAAGCTGTTTTGTCTGAGCTTTGGATAGTACATGTATGTGTGTTTTGTATATGAAAAAATAAAAAAAATTAAAAAAACCCCAACAAAATCCCAAAGCAAAAACAGGCCTAAAAGGGGAGAGGGCTCATTTTACTTGTCACTAAAGATTTCAAGTAATGAAATGATGTAAAGCTTTTCTGAAGTCTGATTTCCTCTAGCATTTGGTTATCTGCATTAACTCTGTCAATGATGGCTCCATTTTTATTCAGTGTGAGTAAGACGGCTTAGCTTATGGGATTTTATTTTCACATGGCTAATTCATCTTGTTGTGCTAGAATTATAAATTTGTTAAGTTTGTAGCTTCATTGATTCTCAGGTGTCCTACAGTACCGAGGAATATGATCTTTGTTCTCTGAATGAGAATACGGTACTTAAACTGCTATAGTAACAGGGAAAAAAAAAAGGACCTTAAATTTGGCTTTTCTATAAAAGTGATTCTGAACATATCTTTGATTTAAAGCTAAAATAGTAGCAACAGGAATGGAGATTCCACAGTGTTTCCGGGCAACCTGTTCCTGTGTTTTACCACCCTCATAATGAAAATTACTTTCCTTATGTCTGATTGGAATTTCTTCCTTTATGGCTTGTCTGCTGCCTCTTGTCCTTTCACATATACCTTTGACAAGAAGTTGGCATCAACTTCTCTATATCCGCCCCTTGAACACCTGAAGACGGCAACAAGATCTACCTTATTTCTTCAGGCTTAATAAGCCCAGTTATCTCAGCCTGTCCTCATATGTTATCCTTCAGACCCCTAATTTTCTGGACCTTCTCCTCTATGTCAGTGTCTCATACTGGGTAGCCCAAAACTAGATGGAATACTCCAGTCGCGGTCTCACAGAATGACTTCCCAATGACCTTCTGGCAGAATTCTTGCTAATTAGGTCCAGGATGTGGTTAGCCTTCTTCACAACGAAGGCATGCTACTTACTCATGTTCAGCTTATTGTCTACCAGGACACCTGGTCCTTTTCTGCAAAACTGCTTCCCAGACTCTGCTGGTGCATGGGATTATTCCATTCCAGGTGCAGGATTTTGCATTTGTCATTGTGAAACTCCGTGTGGTTCCTGTCAGTCCATTCCTCCAGCCTGCTGAAGTCCTGGATAGCAGCTCTGCCTTCCAGCATATGACTTCTCCCTCAATTTGGTATCATCCATTAGGCAGTTGAAAGTGCACTCTCTTTGGTAATCATGATTATTAATAAAGGTATTACACAGTTTTGGCTCCAATTTCGGTACCTGAGGTAGCACTAGACTACCACTAGTAGTTGGCCACCAGTAAAAGTTTGCACTACTGATCACAACCTTTTGAATGTGCCAGTACAGGGAAATTTTGATCCTTCTCATTTATTCAATCCACATCTCCACAATTTGGCTACAAAATATTGTAGGAAACTCTCAAAGACCTCACTAAAGTCAAGGGAAGTGACACACATTACTCTCCCTTTGTCCACAGTCATCTCACCATAGAAAGTTATGTTGGTCTGGCATGGTTTGCTGTTGGTAAGTCCAGTCTGGCTGTTCCTTTTTGTCCCTCTTGTGTCTGATTATGGATTTTGGGAATACTTCATAATCTTCCCAGGAACTGAAGTTGACTGCCCTACAGTCAACTTTCCTGAGCCCTCCTTCTTGGAGATGGATGTAATGTTTGTCCAGTCATCAAAAACCTCCCCTGATAGCTGTGACCTTTGAAAAATGAGTGACACTGCCTGCCTTTTTATACGCCTTCTGATACCACTTATATCGTTCCCAGGCTCTGTGCATGTCCAACTGTCTTAAGTGCTCCACTCCCACAGACTGCCACAGGGCTCAGTGACCTAGAAGGCCTAAAGACAAACTTTACTAGGAAGAAAAAAAACCAAACAAAACTGTAAGGCAAAACAGGCATTGCATACCTGAGTCTTATCCATGTCTTTTGTCACTAGTTTCCCTGTCAGACTGAACTGTGAGTCCACATTTTTCTCAACCTTCCCTCTGCTGCCAGTGTGCTTACAGAAGCCCTTCTTGCCTTTCATATCTATTTCTAATTCCCTCTGAGTTTTGGCTTTCCTAACTCCATCACTGTGTTCCTGGGCCATGTCCATGTATTCCCCTTGGGCACCCTGTTGCTGCTTCAATCCTCTGCAAGGCAGTACTCTGTGGGATTGATCCCATATAGCACATTCCTAAACAAGCTGAAATATATTCTGAATTCCAGAGCCATGATTCCAGTATTTCCCTAGCTCACTTCTTTCAGGATGTTGAACTGCAGAGTATCACGTTTGCTGAAGCTTAGGCTGCCCTTGACCTTCACATTGCCTAGCTCTTCATCCTTTTTCATGAGTAAAAGGTTGAATGCCTCTCCCAGTCATCTTGTTGATAATCTCTATCCAGAAATTGTCATCGACATCTTAACATGATTATTCATAAGAAGGATTTGATTTCATGAGATGTCTAATTCAAAATTATAAACTAAAAAAGTTTGAATAAGTTCCCAAAACTACTGGGTAATTATCCAGACAGAGCTGATTAAAGCTCTCCCACTCCCTATATTAATAGGAGCCACAATATTCCCATGCTGACTATGAGGGGAAAAATCAATATCAGCAAACGTACATTCATATTGATTTATCTTCCCTTCTGGTTTTCTAATTTAGTAAAGGCTACTAATGCAACATTACATAAAGATTCTCAGGAGAATAAAAAGGCTAATAAGATCAGGTACTGCTGTTTGTTCTGTGGAAGTGAACTGACTTCACTGTACATAGTCAACTGTTGAGTTGCCCAGATTAAGAAGGCCAGCACATACTTTTGAACCATGTATCAGAAGGCATTATTCCAGGAACGTGACTAAAAGGAGTCATCGAGATGACTTTTTTGGAATGCAGGCCCAGCATGCTCTTAGGATGTGTGTTAGGTAGGAGCTGTCCAAGAAACCAAATATTAAGGTTTTCTTTTTCCACATAGTATTCCAGGAAATATTGTACATGTATTTGAATGTCCTGTTACACGTGTCTGCTCAGAGCAGTTAGTAACCTTCGTCAGACTAGGTTAGAAAAGGGTTTTCTGCTCATGTGCAAATCCTTATACAGATATTTGATTTTTAAGATATTATTCCATGTGTTGTATGAGGAGAAAAGAATGCATTATGAAAACTATCTGTTTGCTTCACTTATTCATTCTAAACAAAGCAAAGGGAAGGAAATGAGGTGGGGGGGAAATCACAGAATCACAGAATTGTTAGGGTTAGAAGGAACCTCTGGAGATAATCTGGTCCTGAAATTTATTACTGTCCAGAATACCAGCAAATTGTCTTGTAGGAAATAAGTCAACCTACATGTTATATACTTAGAGTTGAAATTAGGACATGATATACAATCATAGAAAATTTTTGGTTGGGAGGGACTTCAAAGGTAATGTAGTCCAACCCTCCTGCAATGAACAGGGACATCTTCAACTAGATCAGGTTGCTCAGAACCACATCCAGCCTCGCCTTGAATGCCTCCAGGGATGGTCCATCCAACACCTCTCTGGGCAACCTGTGCCAGTATTTTACCACTGTCATTGTAAAACATTTCTTCGTCATGTCCTGCCTGAATCTCCCCTCTTTTAGTTTAAAACCATTACCTCTCGTCCTAGTGCAAGTTATTGAAACTCTGAAAAAAAAGCTTCAGCAATAAAATGTGTTAATTTCCTGAACAGTGTACATTTAGCACAACCATATCAATATCATAACACTATTTCTTGCACTGAATAATAAATCTCAAGATATTCATCCTTATAATTAAAATATATACTCCTTGTCATGTTACAAACATGAAATCACATCAAGTTGTAAATATAAATGGGAACAGCATTATCTGTATTCTTACTGTTCATCATCTATATGCACAGATTCACGATTGGAAGTATTTCCTGCATTCTACATAGTTGTTTTTCTCCTTTCTCCCTTTTTGAGGAGAGGACGTTCATGAGGGCACTGTCAAAAAGTAGGACGTTTCTTTATTCTACCAAAGGACAAGGAAAGCAGCAGATTACTGAAAAATAAGACTGAATAATTAGGTTATTGAAGGCCCAGGCTCATAGAGGTATTCAGTGTCCCAGAAGAACTGCTTATAATCTGCAGCTGAAAAATCACATTTTCAGGATGATTGTAGAAGTTGACTCCTGTCTCCCAAGTCTCGAATTCCTGGTTTTTTCAACTTGGAATGAATTTGGCCATCCAACAATTGTACTAGAGATGTAAATGCAAGAATAGTCTTCGTCCTACTATAATTGCTGGAAAATTAATTTTCATTAGTCACTTTCATTGGGCCATCAACAAATTCTTGCTTATGAAGAAGGAGGATTACATCTTAATTTGGAGTACCAAATGATAAAGTTGTAATCTCCAAATGGCCATGACCTCATATTTTAAAGCCAACTGTGTTCAGACTGATTTTTCTCAGTTGTCCATCAGCAAAGACTGTGACTTCTGCCTGTAATGCTACAGTAATACTAATTTGGTGCAGTGCCTTTTTCCTAGGGGCAATGATTTTACTGTGAATACAACCTCTTTACTCAGTCCTTTGGTTCCAAAGGTAGAGAAGATAAATCAGTATCATGGAAGTAAGCCATTCCAGTGGTCCCATCAGAAAGTGTTACTTAAACATAACTTACATATTCTAAGGCATAACTCCATGGAAACAGCATTACAAGGTTTCTCAGCCAGGCTTAACTCCTGTTTCTTTCATATAGTCTTTTGGATGTAATTTTCTCGTTATGCATCTCCTGAAACACATACTTGCACCCACCCCCAAATTTAAATAGAATAGAATGTTATTACAGCACAGTTTATTAAAACAGCTGAAACACCCTTATTTTGCCATCTGGAAAACAGGAGTAACTGCTAACAAGTGTAGGTGATCCTACTGTTATGTGTTATATCAGCCCTGGGGAGGAAACAAAGGTTACACCTTCAGAAGGTGTGGAAGCTATTCTTTCTGAGCAAAAGGGAGTCAGGCATGGAGTTCCAGTCTAGCTTCTGAGGTCAGTGATTCTTGTGGTCTGGAATGATTCTGGCCCTATAGTTTGTTCTTTTTCCATACTGAGCATATGGAAGCCACAATTCTTTTATGGAACTTTAATTTGACAAGATTCAAGTCATGTACATGACAGAAGGCCTTGAAATCTGGGCAGTTTTGCCTGTCAGATTGCAAGCCCTAACTGAAGCATTTATTACCCATTTTCCTGAGAAATTTGAATCCAAACAGTTAAAACTTTGTTATCAAAACCTGAAAAGAATGTATTTTGGAAGTGTTGCCTCTTTTACACACTTACATTGTGTAAAAGAGGGTTATTTTAAAATGAAAATCAAATTACAGGTTATCATTTAGTAACACCGTAGTTCATGTGTACTAATGGATTTTCAGTTCTTTCTTTACAAGATTTCAAATAACATCACAAATAGTATGTCATTGAGATGTACAAATACTATATTCATCTTATTTTTAATAAAAATAGGGGGGAAATTGGTCAAAATGAGTGAAGAGGCAAGATACAATTGAGGTTAGATATGAGATAATTTACCAAGTCCTTTCTGTTAACCTTTGAAACTGCAGCTCTTCTTTCTCAAAGGATCTTTAGCATCTTTGTTTAGGACAGCTGCATTATTCACTGAACTCTTTGACTTTAGTAAGCTTTGAATTAATTCTCTTATTGTTGCTTGCACAGTCATAAAATCTTACTTTAGTGACAAGAATCTATCCCCCATGTTCCTTTGTAGGTAATGCTCCGCATGTCCTGCCCAGGTGCCTGGTTAGTGACTCAACAAGTATTTTAGATATTTACTTCCATCATTTTGGCCTGGTTAGAGCAAAACCATGAACACCTGTGACATTTTCTGGTCTAGAAAATGCTTGTCAACACCCAGACTAACTTGGAAATAATTCTGAATCGTTCCTAGTAGAGGACTCTCTTGGTACTATCTCTTTAAAGTATATTGACTATAAGTTAAATGGACACTATCAAGCAAAACTTTGTATGGGGGGAATTATTGATGTATTTTAGCCATAGGCCTTCATTGTTTAGAAGTAACTTTAAAAAGTCAACACTGATACTGTATATCTTTACCTTTTCATTGATAATGATCAGTGTCATGCTGAATTTGCAGTAACTTCCACCTTTTATTTCTAAGGCATAGTAGAAATAAAAGTTGGGAGTTGTAGTCTGTAGTTCTTTATCTCATGTAGCTTGGTAAAGTTATCAACCTCTTAACATCCAAGGTTTTGCCCATATTAATGAAATACGTCTGAAGATCCATAATGCATCATGTCTCTGGACAGTTTTCTGCTGGAGATGTAGTAATTATAATTTTTTCAATAATATTTCCAGTATTCAGAAGTGAGAAGGATGGATGGATGGATGGATGGATGGATGGATGGATGGATGGATGGGAAAAGTAATACAAAGAAATAGTGGTTCATGTTGCATCCTTTCATGAGGAATCTGCCTAAAGATTAAAAATGTTTGCAGCTTTATGTTCTCCTACAACTTTCATTACTTCCAAAAACCTACAAAAGTTTTACTGCAAACCAAATCTTCTCCACCTGAGGTTAGCAGGAAGGCTGCATATCCTCATATGAAATTTAGACTGTCATAGCCATGTTCATGCCACAGTTGGGTTTAATTCTTGTAACTGTGTCTCCCTGGTGCTCTCTTTACCTCTGAAATATGGAGACCAGAATCCTTGGAAAGAAGAACACAGAGTATAGAGGAGAGAGATTTGATTTGTGATGTTACAAGAGACTAAAACTCTTGGGGGTATACCTAGGCAGAGACATCACTAGAAGTTAGCAAGATGTCAAGTGTTTATTTCCATTTCTGAAAGTTTCAATAATAAATTACCCTGCATTTACAAATCTACTCCTCCCACCCTCAGCTGGGAAGACACTAGCTTACACAGTGCCTCACAGATGGAGAGGGAAGACAGGAAGATGTCAGTACAAACATCCTTACTAACACTATGTGCTGTCTGGGAAGTAAAGGGTGGAGGACATGACAGTTTGGCTAAGTCAGTATGTATCTTGAAACCAATATTAAGGGAGAAATTGTCTTTCTCTCGTTACGGTACTTTAAATGTGATATGAACACAGAAAGCTAAGTAGGGATAAGAATGATAAACTATTTAAAGTATCACAATATATTGCATCTTCTGCATACTTAAGAAAGTATGTGATAGTATTGTGATAAGAAAGTATTGTGATACTTTAAATAGTGCCGAGTACTGAAAAAACAAAAATAAAATATGTTGCATGTTCTTTTTTGTTTGGTTTTGGTTTAGTTCTTTTTTTTGGGGGGGGGAGGGAGAAGGAAAAGGGGGATAGTTGGCATTTTAAGATATACTTTGTTTTATCATTTGGAACTTGAACAGTTTTCATGCGTCTGGTA
>JAVHNF010032782.1:3546-17920 GCA_034783455.1 Micropsitta finschii | reverse complement strand
CAGGAGAATCTGCTCCAAGATTTTGCCAGGCACAGAGGTGAGACTGACTGGTCTGTAGTTCCCTGGGTCATCCATTTTCCCCTTCTTGAAAATGGAGGTTATATTTCCCTTTTTCAGAAACTTCACCTGACTGCCATGACTACCCTCATCTATCTTTTATTTCGCAGACCAGTGTCATCATTTTCTTCTTCCTTCATTCCTCTTCAGTTTAACAGCCTCCTCCAGGCTCAACACTGGCTTCATCACCCTTTGGACCTTTGCTACCCCAAAGGTGGCTTGATTGGCGGCAAACACCCCCGCTGGATCTGTAGTCTGCATGCTGCATTGTCTGGACCTTTTCATTCTCAGGCTTTACTCTCAGGATGGTTTTTTTTTTTCCCTCATTTTCCTGTGTGTTTCTGAACTTCTTTCCACAATGAAAAAGCCAGCTTGCTGGAAGGACCCACTCTGGTGCCTGGGGGAGCAAGCAGGGAGCCAAGTTGTTCTGCAGGATCTCTGCCTTGTTCTGACAATTGCATTTCAGAAGATGAACTGAATGTTTTTGTTAAAAAAAACCCAACCAAAATATCTCAAACTTGTCTCCGCTGAAAGATCAGGTTTGCAATGCCAGCTACATAGCTGTCATGTCGTACTGGAGACTGCTGTGGTTTCAAACAGCAGCTCTTGGAGATAGGATACCTCAGGCTGTGCGTTACGTCTGAAACCTACAAGCCATCATTCAGTTTTTAATACCTATTGCACTATTGCTGCTTTATAAGAAACGAGCCACTGTTGAATTTAATGCTAGGTATAATTCGAACCCGATGTCACCCAAAAGCAAGAAAACTTGCCTATTATTCCTGATCAGTCGTGGTGTGCAGCTGGCAGACCAGGGGTGGAGGGTCCTTCTGTTGGATTCTCTGCTCCTGATCTCTTGCACCAGGACCCTGCAGTGTAGGAGCCTGGGCACTGCATGGAGCCATGCTGGTGGGCTGAGCAATGGGCTCTGATTTCTAAAGGAAATTTGCTGCTGGTGGAAGAGGTGGAGTGAGCTGGCGTAGGAAGGAGGTGCAACAGCATCATGCAAGCTCACTCCAGATTTTGCCCTGCAAGGATCAGACAGTGCAGTGTGGAAGTCCCTGTGAAGCTAAGGGAGATGCAGAGCTGTAGCTAAGGAAGAATCACCATGAATACATACCCTGCTGACTTACCTAGCATTAGCAAAGTGAACAGGGCAGAAATCGAAACTTCAAAGGCTCTATTGTGCAACAGAGACCTTGTCCAGGCAAGCAGAGCTTGTTCGCTTCTGTGCAGAGCTCTGCAGCAATGAACAAGCTCTGGTTTTAAACATTTTTCCTTTCTCTACTGAAGCACACAGACCATGCAGTCACTGACTAACCCTGGTTCCAGAAAGGATTCAAACGTGGGTTGTGAGGTGTATCATAGGTGAAGTCAGTGGGACTGGAGCTGCACTGAGCATCACAACCAGCTTCGGGTCTGGAGTTCTGCTCACAGAAGTGAGCAACAGCCATAGCAGAGCCACAGTGACTGTCATGGCTAAGGGCTGGAGGTCATCCTCCTACCTTAGGTTCCTCCTAAGCACTTTGCTTAAGGCTATTTTGGAACAGATTGAATAAAAACATCAGGAAAAGAGCCACAAAGTTGTAACTGTGGGAAGAAGTGGGATAATACAGTAAAAGTATCTAATAGGATAACCATTCCTGATGATTTTACTCAGAATTTTATCAAATTTCTTCTTTTCATGCAAAGAAAATTTGCCCAGGGAAGTTGTGAATGCTCCATCCTTGGTGGTTTTCAAAGCCAGGCTGGATGAGACTTTGGGTGGAATGGTTTAGTGTGAGGTGTCCCTGCCCTTGGCAGGGGGGTGGGGACTAGATGATCTTAAGGTCCTTTCCGACCCTAACTATTATTCTATGATTCTATGATTCTAAGACAGTGCAATCAGACTCCCTGTTTCCAAGTAAACTCTACCTGTGTATCAATATCTATGGCATTCATTCTGTTAGGAGATTCTCTTGAAATGAGTTTTCATGATATGTCAGTTTATTGATTATTCTGCCCTGAATTGCACAAAGCCAGGACAGGACAAAACATGCTTGAGTCCAAGGCTTTGGAGTTTAACTACATAGCAGGGAGATTCATTAACTAGTTGTCACATTTGCCTTTTTCATACTCTGCCAGAGATTGCTAGCCTTGCACCTATAAATCTCTGATTAGCATGCATTGCTTTTTAGTTCCTTTAGGTTTTTTTGTTTGCTTTGTTTAGTCTGTCAGGGAGAAAAAATGAACCAAACCAAACCAAACCAAACCCAACAAACAAACAAATCCAAACCAAAGTAACCTGAATTTGTCATTGGTTACTTTAATACCCCAAGCTTAAATACTCCATCTGAGTTACTTAGGTAGCGGTACATGTGACTTTATTTTACTGGACAAAAATAATTCTTTTACTGATGCAGAGGTGATAATTCAACTTTAAATATAAAGAACACTGTAAATGGAACTACTGTCGTATATGGAGTTAATGTGAGTCCTCCAGCTGATTTCAATCAAAGGAGGATAAAAGATCACATAAGCATAGAACCAAATACTTAAAACAAGACAACCACCTCTAACATTAGCAAGAAGACTTCCACTAAGTTACACAGAACAAAAGGGTTTTGCCAGAATAGATTAGAACCAGTGCTATAGGTCCTGATGGCATTTGTGTCTGTATACACTGCAGTCACATCTCTAGTCTGTAATATCATGAATCTGTGGTCAAATAAGTAGGACTTTGATATTCCTGTTTCATAATTATTACCTTTGGAAAAGCAAAAATAGTAGAAAATCTACAGAAGTCAAAACATTCTGTCCAGGCTTTATTTATTTAGAATATTTGCCCTACAAATCTGTAGCTCTATCCTAGAGAAAAAGAACAACCATATGCCTTGGGCAAAGTCTCCCTTCAGTGTGGTAATGATGTTTAGAGGATTTCTGTATAAGCGTCCCTCCATGTATTTGTAGTGTCTTATACACTTAGTAAAGTATCATGGAATGTTTGCTTTACTGATAGATCAGAACAGATTTTATGCAGTTCCCAAACTTTCCACTATTTTGTGTCCTCCCTTTAAAATCCACAACTATTTTCGAAAACTAATTCACCAGATGTGCCATTTTAATGAGAAATTGGTATACACGTCATTCTTTTTCATTCTTTTCACTTCTCTTTACAAGCACCAAAATTTCGTGTAAACAGCTGTTTCATTATTGGAAAAGGACAATAAGGAAGCAAAATAGACTTAAAAAGGTTATTTTTTTCTGTAAGTCACAGTTCTTGGTATTTATAGGCAGAAAGGAGGTGGCTGCATTCTGTCCCAGTCTGAATTCATAAACCTAACTTGATCGTCTTCTGAAGAATTTATGAATCATGGTTAATAATCAGCTTTAGGCCCTTCTGAGGCAAGAATCACATTTTGAAGCTACAAAGGTCCACTAAATAGCCCACGGGAAATGACCCTGCATCCCATTAAATATAAAAACTCACTACTGTAGGACTCTGTGTCAGAGGTAAAACATTTCAGTCTGCGCTCCCTTCAAGTGTCAGAAAGCTCCCTCTGACTAAATGCTTTATTAAGACTGAAGAAGCATGCCAGATTTCTGCTTCTCAGGGAAACTGTTGTCTTCTAGAAAAAGTTTTCTCAATTTCACTTTGGGGAGAAAAAACCTAAACCCTTTATTTTTATCATTCCTGTATATTTATTATTGTCCACATTTTTTTAAAGCTTTTATCTTTCTTTTATCTATTTCATATGCCTTTGGCAAACATCATAGTTGTCTTCTTTCTATTCCAGGAATCAGCTACAGTGTATGCTTTATCTTAGTTAACCAGGTTGCTATTTTCTTATTTAAATGGAAGATACAGTTGAAAGTCAGATGTGAAGGTCAAGAAAATGGTACTTAGTTTATTGTGATTTAGGTCCTTGTGGGCTGCTTATTCCTTGAAGAGAAGCATAGTCACAAGCATAGTATTGAAAAACAAAGTGAAATTCCCATTTCGTTTAATAATCTATCTAAGTTTACCAACCATAAGTGGTCATTTGTTTTTCTGTCTCAACTGCAATGGTGGTATCAGCCACAATTTCAACAGGGAAAAGTAATTTACAAGCACTTTTTCATGTTAGTTCATTTGGGGGTTTTTTTGGAATATACATGCAGTATATGTGAAATTTAAAAAAGGCAAATGCAAGAAATAGACCTGCAGCTGTTGACTTCCACTGTGCGATTTAAGAAATAATAGCAACAAATTATGATAATCTTATAGATGAAACAATGAATATCTTGTGCTTTTCTACTTATAAAAGGGAAAGTTTTATGAAATTATTTTCTGATGCAATCGTTCTGACTTTAGACAGCTTCCCATAGCCTACAAGACCTTTGTTATAAAAATTCTTGGCATACCTGATGGCCATTCAGAAGGTTGTTACACTTCACACATTTGATACAACGTGAATAGCACTAAGAAGATATAATGATTATAAAAAACAGTAGTGTTGGCAAGCTATCACCAGTAGTAAAAGCCTTAAAATATAATATGAATATAAAAATATAATATCAATATAGAAAAGTTGCCTTCAATTATTTGATGTTTGAAAAAGAATTTTCATCACAAGGAAATAAAAATGGAATGAAAAAAGAGAAATGCAAATATTACAAAGTCTGGAAAATAGAAGAATTGCATTCTGATTACATTATTTGAAAAAATCTGAAAGAAGAAAGCTCTCTGGAAAGTGATAAGGGTGTGAGAGTCTTCAGCAGAGTAGACCTGATCTTACAGTGTGTTAGGTACAAAAATAACAAAACCATTTTCAACTGCCCACACAGAGATTTAATTTCTGAAAGCAGAAAAATAATGAACAGCTATTCTTTTACAGCTGCAATGCAGCCTTACTTGGAATATTGCCTGCATTTCTGGGTATGACATTGTAAAAAAAATGCTAAGAATTTCCAGGAACTTTGAAGAAAATAAAAAAAGGAAAACACCCTTAACACCAATTATGGAGGAAATAACATTAGCAGAGAAGGAGAGGAAAAAAAAAGCCTAGTAAAGCTGGAAAGAGCTAAGCACCATTTCCTGGCCTATCAGAAAACATGTATGCAACAAAAAGAAGTTCAGCTGTCTTATGATGACAATGAATGCTTGTCTTCCACCACAGGTGGGGTCATCTATTCTGGGGATATGTAGGTTTCTGAGAATCCTGTAAATCTTACAAAATATGCAAATAGAAATTCTTATTACTACATCATTCCTCTTTACCAGTTTTATAGACTCTTTTCGACAGAAAAGTGAGCTTCAATTGTTTTTGAATGTCCTGTTGGATTTGCTCCAATGAATGGCCACATATTTTTCCAGCCTGCAGGAACAACACATTATTTTAAAAACATTCAGATATTAGAATTTGGGGAAATAAACCCAAACCCTGTTTTTTTCTGTTTTATTTTTGTCTCTTACACTACTGATTTCTTTTGTGTCGAAGTTACAGAATAGTTTGCCAGAGTGTGTCACACTCAAAATCCTGACAAAAGGAACATGTAAACCCATAGGTTTACTGTTAGAATAATTAAATACAAATATTTTAAATACTAAAATTAAAATACTCTAAAATACTAAACCACTAAAATACTAAAATTCTAAAATAAAACGAAAATAAAGTCTAATGAAATAAATATTAGTCTAGTTGTAGTGATGCTAACATTTATAGTTCCAATTATACTATAGTCAAAATGATGCATATACAAACTTTCAAGTATTTCCATCTTTCTATGAAATTATGACCACCCTCTGAGACCCTAAAGCCAATGGCTAAAGTTCTGGGGACTGAAGGTGTTACAAGTCATTGGCATCCCTAGTCCTTTACTAAGAGCAATATGGTAGTGATGTGAATAGTGCCTTCCTTCTGACATTAGGATCTGCTTAGAGCAATTTTATGTGTTTACTAACATGCTCCACATACTGCTCTTCATTGTCCTGAAGTTCCAGGATGTTTTTTTTATATACCTATGTGTTTTACAGACATTAGATACTTGTACTTTGTTTTGTTTGTTATAATTAAACCAGGTTTTAAATAACTCCCAAGTGACATTCCTGTGATGAGTGATAATTTACCATAGTCCATTTCTTATAGCCCTAGAATCTTGGGTGTCACCCTATCCCTGTATTTTCAGTATGTCCACTATCATCCACTCCTCTATGCTGCATTTTATTGTATGACAATGTGTAACAATCTGTTGTTATTTTGCATTAATTAGAAAGGGTATAGAACAAAAGCAACTGTTCAAAGTTAAGCAAAAGCTAAACTGAAGCAGGTAGCAGTCACCTGATTATTAAATGAGATAAAAAACATTGCAAGCTCAAACCAAATTTCCAGGCAGGATAAGATAAGTCTAAGCCTGACAGATCCTGAGGTCTAAAAGAAGCTTGCAGCTTCTTACAAGCAATAGCAACTCCAAAATTACTGGCCTAAAAGGGAGCTGCTCACAATCATTGAGCAGAAGAGTTCACAATAGATATTGAGCAATTCTTCAACCACTACTTAAATCTCTTGGAGCACTCTCTAAGTCACAGTTTGAAAAAGCTACCTGGAAAAAGGAAAACAAGCATGGGATACACACCGAACTCTTTCCAGCTACTTCTGCAGTATGATTTTCTTGAAGACCATCCTGGTTTGAGACATCCAGCACAGACACTGAATAAACTCACAATTTTTAAACCATTATTCTGTCCATGAACCTGTCTCCACCAAAAGTTCTTAGCATCTTCATCTCCTATTTATGTATTCAGGTCACTAGTCTAGACTGTGGATTTATTTTGTATAAGGAGAAAATAGGTAATTTTCACTGGCCAGAAATTACTCTGGAGAGATTTTGTTTTCGCATAACACAAGGTTATGATTTTTCTTGGTCTTCTGTGTCATGTACAAAATGGTTGAATCCTACTACATTTTTCCTTATGCCCTTCCTGAACACAGGACAACCTCACAAGTGTGCTGTGTGCTCTGCAGGACAGGGCAGAAGTGTCATTAAAACCTTATGGAAACAGACAGTATGATTTCATGTGTAAAACTAATTGCTTTCCCGGTGCCATATATATTTCATTATAAAAATATTAACGACATACTAATTATTGCACAACATATATTTACTACATAAACCAGAATCAATGCATAGCCTTAAAACAGAAATAGAAGTAAAATGCATTTTATATCTAGTGTTTAGCTTGTTTGATTTAGGCCAAGCTGTTCCTCAATTTCTATGTCCACACAGTTCTTTTTTGGCCAAATTAGGAATGCAGAAGTGTTCAGAAGGCACTTGCCAGGACTCTGATAAAATACGTACTTGCTCATTTGATGCCTGGACTCCTGATTCAATGTCTTTGGAAACTCCTTCTGACAGCAAGCATCTTGCTAAACATACTTAAATATATCTTGTGTATACAGATGGGTCCAGTGTCTCCAACAACTACAGAAAAATAAAGCCATCCACTGAGAATTGGTCACATAACTTGAATACTTAGTTGCTATTCAGTGATTTACATCTGTAGATCTCAGAGTGCTTTTGCAAAATATTATCCACATTTCTCACTGTAGAAACTGAATCACAAAATTATAAACAAGTTATGCTGTGTCTTTGGTAAAGTTTCTGGGACAAGCACCAGGTTTTACTGTCTGCTATGGGGACCCAGTAAAACAAAAACTATCGCAAAATTGTCTGTGATTGTTTCTCTGATACAGATAAATGAAACAACAATGATGTTTTATTTCATCCAGGAAAATACCTTAACCTGTTGGCCTCTGGTTGATGGCACTCCTGAAGATTTCTTCTTCCTATCCTAAGTACGACGAGCATAGAAGCTTAAGAAAACTCACAACTAGCAAATCCATGAAATGCCATTTAAAGCATGTCCATAGTTGAAGCAGTTTTAAGAAAGACTCATGAGTCCTTTTATATGTCAGAATAAGCTTTGCAAGCACTTCTATGTATAAGATCATTATGTTTCATGACTTATTGCCCAACATTTTTAAGTGAACAGAAAGACCCTCAAGTTTCCTACATGTGAGGAAGAGGCGAAATATTTTTCTTTGACCTATCAAAGCAGCTCTTTAGCAGGCATATAGGTTGCTTGCTTAGACAGAAAGTCTAAACACAATTCTAAGAATAAAACAAAGCTACTGTGAAGGAAAAAAAATGCGCTTTTCTACATAAAAGTTTATTTATAGATCTCACCTGGGATCAGCCAAGAATTTCTTTCACATGTGCATCAAATGAAAGAAGAATAGAAAGTAATTAAATTATGATATATTACATGGAAAGACAGAAGATTAGAAGCACATCTTCAACCTACCTATATGAAAGGCATGGACAGAAAAACACCTATAAATGTGAACCCAGCAAGTAACCACATGTTACTACTGCAAAAACATAATTTACATTCAACATCTGGATTTTGTGAACTGCCTTCAAAATAAAAAGGAATAATAATATAAAATGGTAGAGTGTAGTCTGGAGCTGCAATTCCGTACCTCATTTTGCTTCTCTTCTCATAAGTGTTCCAAGAGAATGCTCTTCATTGCAATCCTAACGATGCCAGTGCAATTAATTATGCAAATAAAGTTCTTCTTATGGGAGTTCAGTATATATTTAAACTTCATTAGTGTTTTCACATAAAGAATGAAAATTTCTGGACATACAGAAGCAAGTCTTTCTAAGAAGATACTAAATGCTAAATATTCCTTGATTTAAGGAGCTATACACTGACAGAAATTATCAAGCCCCAGTTAAAGGAAACAGTTTGGATATATGTAAAACAATGATGGTATGCTGTGCCACCACGGCTTATTTTCCCTCTGACAGTTTTCATATTTCTATACACAATGACTACACAGCATATGACTGGACTGCTCTAGTTAAGAACATGAGAATCCTGTCTACAAGAAGACCCTACTTATACTCCTAAAAGAAGTTACATAGTGGGAAGAGATTCTATTTTGTCAGAAGATTAAGTAATGCAATATCATGAAATGCCAAGCTATGTAAGCCCTACAGCACAATGCCAACACAGAGATATAAATGCTTTCTTTGATGAAATTTCCATTCTGTGCTAAGATTTAGCCTAAAATTGGCATTTGGAAGCAGACCAAATAAGATTGCTCCAGAATCCAGGAAGTGGAATAAAAAACCCCAAAATTATAAATATTGTATGCACAGTGAGTAATTTGGCACATTTCTTCTTAAGACATACAAAGTTAAGAAAACAGGGGGGTTTTTAGCCCTTGAGTAATGATACATTATTTTCATATCTCTTTATTCTCTAGGGTTTTTTTTTCATAGATATGTTCTCTGATACAGGAATGGGAAACTGAGAAAAAAATAATTAAATAATAATGTGCTGGTTTTGGCCACATTCCACTTAACTTTTGGCTTTTCCATAATGGCAAGATTCAAAAGATTTGGAAACCTTCTCTATAGTAGTTTAGGATTCTGTTAAAATGAAAAAACCAGAAACTGTGCTTTGTGCCCAATATGCTATATGCATTTGATATTTTTCAGGTAATCTGGACATAAAATATTTGCATGAGAATTTGTTTTACTACAGTGTTTTCTTTGTGGCTTCTTGATTTTACAGCTGTTTATATATGTTTACAGAAAACATATTTGGGAAGAAAAGAAAAACGCCTTAACTTGATAAGGCTTTCTTCATCAGTGTTCACAGCTGCAATTACAATTTCTTTTCACACTGCAACTGTGAAAACAATCACACAGACTCAGCTACCTTCTTTTGTGAAGTGTAATATCTTGCTCTGTGGCTTACAGCAGTAGCATCCAGTGAGTAAGATACTACATCATATTAAATTTACACTGTACTTCTCAGAGAACTGTTCCTGCTTTCCAGGCTATCTTTTATGCCTAAACCAAAAGTTTAATTTTTTGGAGGTCTTGTTTACCCCAGCTGCCACTGCAAATGCAGATGGGGAAAACAAGGATTTTACAGACAGCTCAGCCTGTCCACAGGGTAGGAACAGGTGTTCAAAAAATACTTTTGGTGGAGGCTCCCTTGAGCTGGTACCAGACAGTCTCTGGCCAAATATGCAGGGATAAAACCAGAAGCCTACTGTGGCCTTAGCCAGACTATGAAAAGAGAATGCATGTATATAGCAGTGAAAGAGAGAAAAGGGTCTGAAGTATAAAAAGGTTCATATGCAATAGTCAGACTGCCTTCATCCTGCATAAATCATGCAAAAATGGTGTGTTTCATGAGAAAATATCTGTGTCCCATGAGGAAAGAGAGGTTTCACCATTCAGGAGATGCATAAGTTTTATTTGTTTATTATGGAGCAAAGCTCCACGTTAACAGGTTCAAAATATATTTTTGAGCCAGGGGAAAGGCACGCCTGTTGTATTTACACTACTATTGACTGTCCTCATCTGGATATAGAAATAGTTGTCTAATCATCACTGCACTAATTGTTGGTCTGCAGTGGGTTGACCCTGGCTGGATGCTATGTGCCAATCAAAGCCACTCTACCACTCCCCTCCTCAGCAGGACAATGGAGCGAAAATACAAGGAAAGGCTTAAGGGTCAGTATAAAGAAAGGGGGATCACTCAACAATTATTTTCATAGGAAGACAGACTTGCAGAAAATTAATGTGAATAATTGCCAATCAAGTCAGAGCAGAATAAATAATAAGAAAAACAAATCTTAAAACACCTTTTCCCCAGCCTTCCTTTCCTCCTGGGCTTACCTTTACTTCCAGGTTCTCTACCTTCTGCCCCTGAGCGGCACAGGGGACGTGCAATGCAAGTTGTGGTCACTTCATCCCAAGGTGTCTCTATTGTTCCTTCCTCCTCAGGGGCAGGAATCCTCATACTCCTTCCTTGGTCTACCATGAGTGCAGTCCTTCAAGAACAGGCTGCTCCAGTGTGGGTTTAACACAGGATCAGAAGTCCTGCAGAAAACCTGCTCCAGCATGGGCTCTACACTCTCTATGGGGCCACAAGTCCTGCCAGGACCCTGCTCCAGTGTGGGCTGCCCATGGGGTCACAGTCTCCTTCAGGCATCCCCCTGCTCTGGCTTCGGGACCTCCATGGGCTGCAGGAGGATATCTGCTCCCCCATGGACCTCCATGAGCTGCCGATGGAGATCTGCTCCGCCATGGATCTCCATGGGCTTCAGGGGCACAGCTGCCTCATCATGGTCTACACCGCTGGCTGCAGAGGAACCTCTGCTGTGGTGCCTGGAGAGCATCCTCCCCTTATTCTGCACTGACCTGGATGTTAGCAGAGCTGCTTCTCTCACATGTTCTCACTTCTCTCTTTGGCTTCAAATGATGTTGTGCATTTTTTTCCCCCCACTTCTTAACTATGTTATCCCAGAGGCACTACCACCATTGCTGATGGGCTCAGCCCTGGCCAGCAGCAGGTCCATCTTGAAGCTGCCTGGCAGCTTCAGACACAGGAGAAGCTTCCAGCAGCTTCTCACGGAAGCCACCCCTATAATTCTCTCCCCCTACAAAAACCTTGCCATGAAAACCCAGCACAGAGTCACAGGATTTTTTGGTAGAGAACACTTTTAGTATTCATAATTGAGCATGATGATATTTATTGTATAACAGTATTATTATAGCTGATAAATAAATATAAATATTGATTTTTTTTTTTTTTTTGTGAAGATGTACATTAAAAAGCTATGGAGAGCATGTTACAGGTTGACAGAATCAGGTTTGGCACTGTTTAGTTTGGCAGGGCCATGCCTGTATACTTCAGAAGGAAATGCCACTGGTATTGTTTTACGCAATTTTACCAATATTTATTTTTATAAAGAAAAAGAAGGACATAAATAAAAGACTATTATTTACTATTATTAGTATAATATTACTAAGAGCAACATGTAATGGGACTGATCATAGCCTTTTTATTAGCACACATTTCAGAGATATCCCAAATTATCTTTTAGCTGGTTTCCTTATTAATTCAGCTAGAGAAGACACATCATTACAAGATTAAAATGGCATTATTATTGCTGGGTGATATGAAGCTTTCTGGAAACAATAGTTGTTGTGACAACAATCACTGAAAAAGAAAATTAAATATGTCTAAAAGTACTACTGATAAGGCTGTAGTCAGAATTCTCTTTTTAATCTACATTATAACAAGTAAGTGTTTTTTTCTTTCATGTTGCTAAATCATATAAATATTAAACTAAATTGCACCAACATTAGTGCATTACTGCAGTGCTTTACTTACATGAAAGTAGGAAATATTTACTAATTTTCCAAATATGGCATATCAGATGACTCTTGGAAATACTTATTCACATGATTCATGAGAAAGAAAGTTGTTTCCAGCAGGTAATAACAATACAGACAAAGAAATATTTTGCAATGCAAATAAAAAGGATGAAAAAACAAACACTTCCATCAGACTGACTGTAAAATCATAAGACTGCAGAGTACGATATGCATTAAGCATAATTATATACAAATGCATACTTTGAAAATGAACATCAAAAGTGTGTTTATATTGCAGTGAAATTAAGCACATGTCCCAGTTAATATTAATAACTTCCTTGTTATATGAGTTTGTTTTCATTTTGAGAGCATTTTTATCAAGTAGTCTTTCCCACTGAGTTGGATCTTCTGTTACAGTTCTCACACCAAAAAAATTTGAGACCACTGTTGTGGGCAAAGAAGCCTTCCTGGCTTATCTGCCACTGATACATCTAAATGGAGTATTACAGAACCATATATTATACATATTATACAAGATCCTTTTATATGCACTGCTCTAACTGATAGGCACTCATACAATTTAGGGAATACACATGTCAGATAATGGAATAAAAGAGATCAGTGGGACAGTGAAATAGAAGTTGAAAGTACTGAGAAAAATTATGAAGATGCTCTATGATAGACAAAGCTTGGTCTGAAACACTAACAAGCCATTCACAAAGTATTCTTTTTTAATTATTATTAATTTAAATTATAGATTTAAATAGGAAAAATAAACCTGTGGGAATACACTGCCTAGCCACCAGACAAAAGTGACTGCCACCTGCTGAAGATCAGAGAATCATCAAATACAAGAATCTCAATGGGAATGTGAAATGTCAACTAATTCACCCTAGACTGGCTAAAAAACACAGAGATGCTGAGGCTGTGTTTTTAGAAACAGCCAGTGATTCCTGGACAACTAATAATTCTGAGGCCAAGCTATACAAGAAATCCCTGAGGAGAAATAATTCTTTTGGTCCTGAGACAGTCCATAGGAAACTGTCATAATGCTACTGTCAAAGAGCCACTCTGGCATAGTAGATACAACATACTTGATCGGAACAGTTTTGTGTAAACAAGAAGACCTGAAAAATACTCTACTGTCATATGTGATATTTAAAAAGGCAACAACATGAGAGTGAGAAAGCTACTTAAAATGAAACTGAAAAGAGCAGTGAAAAAAAGTAAAATCTTCACTAGAAGTTATTGAATAATTTTGGAGCCTCACCTTGGAGGTGCAACACAAATGCACATGTTTTCAAAGAAGATTTTAGAAAGAACAAAAGAAAATCATCATGGGCAAACAGCAGAGTATGGAAGTCTATTAGAAACAAAAAAGCATCTTTCGAAAACCTGAAGTTCAATCTGAATAAAGAAACCAAAAAAGGATATGAAATTTGGTAGCTTAAATGTCTTATTAGGAACAGAAAGTCTGTCAGCCTAAAGGTATGATGAACAGTCAAGACATAAAATGAGTGCTTTGATGAGATGACGAAATAGATGACAATATAGCAAAAGAACTAAACTACTATTTCGAATCTCACTGCATAAGGTAGGTGTTTGAAGATTTTTTTTAAAAGCCAGAACTGTTTTTCACAGAAAACACAAATGAGAATATAAATATCAGATTTAAATATCAGAACCACAGCTTATAGGACACCTTGACAAAATTAATGATTTTAGATCACCAAAGCCAAACACATTTATCCAATACCTCTGCTGAAATTCAAGAAAGAAATGGCTGAACTCAGGACTGAGGTATGTAACTTCTAACAGTTGGACTTGATGATCTTAAAAGTCTTTTCCAACCTAGTTGATTATATGATTCTATGACTCACTTTTAAAATTGTCTACTACCAGAGGACAAGAAGCAGATTTTGTCTAGAGATCAAGGGCACCACAGATCAATAAGCCTGTACTCCGAATTAAACTTCTAGAAAATATGACAAAGTCTGGAGCATCTACAGAGACTTTTAAGGAAACTAAGCAGCCATGGTGTCCTGGGTTCAGCAGTAGCAGTCATTTTTTCTTCTTAGTAGCTGGTGCAGCACTATGTTTTTGACTTTCG
>JAVHNF010032756.1:0-17454 GCA_034783455.1 Micropsitta finschii | reverse complement strand
CTGACCAGTAACTATAAACATCGGTGTTATCAGTACCGTCCCCAGGCCGAAAGTCAAAAACATAGTGCTGCACCAGCCACTAAGAAGAAGAAAAAATGACAGCCACTGCTGAACCCAGGACACAGCTGAATGCTACCTTCAGTCATGTTTACACTATTCAGAGCAGGCAAGGAAATAAAAACTTCTTCCCAAGTATAAGGTATGTATTACATCTGCAGAGTATACAAACACTATATACATCTGCAGAGTATACAAACTATACAAACACACGAGCATGCACATAACATACCGTTTCCTGCAGTTTGGGCTTTTTTTTTTTTTCTATTTCACCAGGAAATGGACATATAACTCAATGCAGTTCTCACATTAGTTTGCTATAAATTCCTAGTCTTTAAGCTAATGGTGAAATAATGCTCCTCTCATTAGTTTAATGATTATATCATGCTTAATACAAGATTCTCACCCCTCTTTTTTTCTTCTTTCATTAACTCAGTCTAACACTTGCAGGCAATTTGCTCTCACAATGAAGCTGTCAACCTTTTTGTTGCATGTAACATGTCTGTAATAGCACAGACTTTATCAGACACATACCTCTTTCCATTTATTGACTCAAAAATTATTTTGAGCTATCTATGATAAAGTGTATTAATGGAGCATATTTGAAGGAGAACATTTAGATCATTTGCAGATCTTCTTTTTTAACTACTTCTGCTTCCTTGCCAGTGTTTGATTTAGAATAATCTAGGTGTCACTTGGAAAAAAAGGAAAAGTAGGTGAAGCTGATGCAGAGTAAAGTCCCTCAGGTCTCACTGTTCCTCTGTGGCACCCAGACAAAAGACTTTTGCTCATGGCAGTCTGCAACTATACAGAGTGACAGCAAAGTTTCCTTCTCTCATAACAGCATAGCCTTTTCTTAGGAGCCTGGAAAAGAGGAAGAAAATATGCATCTTTATATGCTACATATAGAAGCAAAACAAGCTACTATAATGGATCATGTGAGGGAAAGGAAGAAGTGATAACCTAGGATGTGTTCAAGACCTGTCTTGTGAGACCCATTAGATGCTGAAGAACTCAGATGTATTTGGCTTAACTAGAAATGTGAAGAAGCTTTATTCTAGGCACATGATCTATTCAGCCTTTCTGTCGGGATCTTCTACGTTCAGCAGTGCCACATCATCTAAGTTTACATCTACTTGCTATAAAAGGACAGCCCCGCATTTCCATCCATATGCTGACTAGCATTTCAGGCCAGTCCTACCCCTTGACTTTCTCTTGCACCTTTCTGTCTCTTCTGTTTATCCCAGTTTCTTCATCATTCATATTGCTTATAATAGCAGAAATTTTATCTTTATCTGCAGTCCTGCCTCTGGTCGGTTCCAGCAGAACTTCCAGAAAAGCTGTGGTTCTTTTCTCCAGTCAGAAAAGACTTCATCAAACAAAAATCAGAAGCTGGTGGGGAAAAAAAGGCAACAAAAAAACCCAACCAACCGATCAACAAGAAAACCACCAGCACACCACCAAAATATAAACCACAAAGGGTTGCTGTGCTTACCCTTTGCTTTTGATTACTGTTCTTCTCAGAGGCTTCCATTCTTGTCCAGATTTGCTTGTTTCTTCCCTGTTTTCAGGAAAGTTTGTGGACACTATCCCATTTTAATTTTCCCCATTGTTTTTTTTTCCCATTTAATGTATGAGGAACACTCCAAAGTGTCCACATCTCAAGCAACTATTCCAGAGATATCTGATCAAACACTGTGTTCAGTCCATCTGGCAGTAATATTATTATATTTTGGCCTTAGAAAATAAGATACTTGTGATGTTCTCATTTATTCCAAACATTTTTAGCACTACAACAGAATATTAAACAAACTGAGAAGCAAAAACTTGCAATTCTGGACTGAAGCCAGTGGTTTTCAACTTTTTGAAACAAGAGGCACTTTTGATCCCTAAAATACATGCCAAGAGCCAAAACAACACTTTTCAAGGCTGTAAGAACATAGAAAGGAAGACATTAAATGGAGCAAGTATCTCAAACTAGAGCTGGTCTGTTACTTTCATTGGGAAAAGGAGCTGGGCAGGAGGCTGCAGCAACCTGCGGATGTCTCATAGGAGCACTGATCCTAGAATCAAACTTCACACTGAGAGCGGTATTGTGGGAATGAGAATTACAGACCCTTTTTCTGGCTTTTTCAGCTTGACAAGATGATGCTCTCAGAGGAAAAGATATGGGAAATAACTTAGTTACTCATCCACAAAGGAACCATGTGCACTTATGAAATGGGCAAATAAGGGAAGACTCAGGTGTTCACTCTAAGCAAACCACTTGTAAGCCTACTATTATCTCCTTTCATTTCCTAGAACATAGGGCAGGCCTTCAGCTTCATTCACATGGACAGCATCAGTATTTTTAGGACTATCACTGAGACCCTCTGTTATAAGGTCAGATGCTTGTTGCTCTCAAAACACACAAACCACTGACCAGTCCCAAACATCTCTGACTGAAGACAGATCAGAAACAAAGACCAGCAGCTATCAGTAGGGGCTGTAGCAATAGGACAAATGGTAATGGGTTTGAACTTAAACAGTGGAAGTTGAGGTTAGATACAAGGAAGAAGT
The DNA here is from genome assembly GCA_034783455.1 of Micropsitta finschii. Classification (NCBI taxonomy): domain Eukaryota; kingdom Metazoa; phylum Chordata; class Aves; order Psittaciformes; family Psittacidae; genus Micropsitta; species Micropsitta finschii. Next base: position 14,838 of record JAVHNF010032756.1, on the reverse strand, counting down.
TCTTTACTGTGAGGGTGGTGAGGCACTGGAATGGGTTGCCCAAAGAAGTGGTAAATGCTCAGTCCCTGGCAGTGTTCAAGGTCAGGTTGGACAGAACTTTGGCCGATATGGTTTAGTGTGAGGTGTCCCTGCCCATGGCAGGGAGGCTGGAACTGGATGATCTTAAGGGTCCTTTCCAACCTTAACCGTTCTATGATTCTGTGTGAAATGCACTGAACCAAAATAGTCCTATCTACCTCTCCCCTTGCAAACATTAGGCAACCTTTTTCCTCCATTTCCGCAGGCAACACTCACACGCTTCCTCTCACACACATGCATACTGCTTTGTCTGTGTAGCTGAAAATAGTTCAGGCTATTCTCTCACACACTTTCAAACAGACTGATTCTGACATTGTCATTGTCATGGGGCATTCAAGGACAAAGAAGGGGAGGAAATAAAGAAAATTACTGGCTAGCACATCTGAAGAGCACTTCCTAGACTTATCTCCCTCTCTCTTCCCTCTGGTAAAGCTACAATGGCTAGAGAAATATCTCACAGCTTCCGTGATTACCCAGACCTTGTCCTTGCTCTTCCCTCCAGATCCCATCCATTCCTTTCTCTCACTTCTTTTGTAAAAATACGAGCAATTTGGAGGGGAGCAGTACAGTTCCTTATTCTTTGTTTTTAATTTGGTTCACCAGTGTCATGGAGATTGTATTTTCCGGGAAGGTTTGGAGGAGCTAGTCCCATCCCTAATCTTCAGACTTGCATCTCTCACTCCTGTCTCTCCTCCCTTTTCCTAGGCTTTGGGAGCAGCACAAGATTTACGATTAAGTCCACAAAATCACTGTTAGGCCATGATGCCACAGAGGCCAGCAGACTGTCACACCTTTGCTCTGGGTTTGGTCTGCTACACATGCACTTCACCCACTGCAGGGAGGACAGAGAGAGCCCAGCAAAATCCTGACGCCCTCTCCCTCCACCCCAAATCAGGGGAGTCCCAAAACTGGGATCCAGCTGCCACAGAAGGTCCTCTGTGGACCACACCATCACTATAGGATATAGTAGAAGAGGTTCTCTAAGCCCGATTCTAACCCTTGCCCAATGCCATGGTAAAATCACTTTCAGCTTATTTCGTGTGTGCAGCCAGTGACTAGAAGACAATCATTTGATTAAATGTGAAGTTATTTCAGGCACATAGCTGTGAATGAAACACACAGCAACTCCTGCATGGTTTCCCCCTTCACACTTAAGACCAGACAAAACTGCTTTTTCAGGCACCAAGTGCAATTCACACTGCTCTAGGCACTGGCAGTCAAAGAGGAAAAATACCAATTTGAGGCTACAAACTTGAAAATACCACTTTTTTTTTTTTTTTTTCTTTTCTTGCATACATCCCTGCATTTCGTTCTCAGTTTGCCTTTTACATTGCTATTCAGCCACGTGCCTCTCTTCCAGAAGCATATAATCTTTGTCCTTCCTCAAATATATATATATCAACACGTGTAAGAGCTATTGTCTGTCACAGCTGATTGTTTCTTCTTCTTTCCAAAGAGGACAATGCCGTGCAATAAAAAAGGGCATACAGATGGGCAACACTGTGCTGCAGGCTATACAATTTTCTTTCAGACTGAGATGGCCTACAAATGCATGTCTGCTCCTGGTGTGAGGAGTCAGCAGATCAGCAAACGAGGCCAGTCTATCTCAACAGCTTTCAAACTCACAGTGCCTGTTCCCAAAGCAGCTGAACTCTGACAAGTACTGTCAGAGTAACTGGCACTGAATTAAGAGGTAAGTTAGATGTTTATATTTTCAGAAGGCTTCTCTTAGGAAAGCAGATGCTGAAGTCATTCAGGATTCATATTGATTTCTTTTTACTATGAATTAAGCGTTACTCAAGTATTACTGAAAAGAAGGTTGAGGATGAATCAAAGAAACTGCTTTTCATCACAGTGCCAGAGCAATATGGCCTACAGCATAGCAGACTTGAAAGTCTGGAATGTTTAGTGAAATGTTAAAAGGATGTCCCCCTCCCCCAGCACATTTAAAAAGTTTAAAGCTTTCTTGAGTTTAAAGAGTTTAAAGCTTTCTTGACCAGCCTGGCAAGCCTCCTACCAAAACAGCTCTTCCCCTTCCTTGTCAGACCAGCTCCACCAGCTGTCTGTAAACTTTCGGCACTTCAGGTTTCTCTGCCACGTGTGATCATGTTTGGGTCTGTACCTCTTGCTTATAGAGTCTGATCTGCCACTCTAGTCCAAACTGTGGACAGTGCTTGTCCCTGTGGTATTCCTGTATGCTTGCTGGATGTTGTCCAAAAGCCTAGGCAGAAAAGAGATACTGTATACATAAAAAAGTATAATCACAAAGTGCTTTACCACCTATGTCCCTTTGTTTAGCTATTGCATGACATTTCCTTAACTACCTGGTCTCTTTGACTGTGTCCACTCTGCCAGATGAACCGAATTCATTTATTTTTTTAAAAAAAGGTCTAAAATATTAAGCATTGATTGAATTCCACAGCCCAACGAGTACAGCTAGAAATATTTGCAGTTCATAACTTACCTCGTTTTGTTCCTGTTCATAAATTATCCACAAAGGACTTTGATTTTTACTAATCTGCTCATTATTCAAGGCTATTTGGCAAAAAATGAATGCAGACATATTTCAAATATGGGTTCTGCCCGTGGACTAGTCATTTCAGCTACCTCCTTGACTACCTGTTATTTATGGCCTGTGAGTGGTCCATTAAACAACATGGCACTTCCCCACACCTTGGCTAGATGTTTGAGCCAAACCGCTGAGACTCTTTCTCATGCAGAAATGCCATTCAGTTTTGCCCAGCATCTCCTCAAACCAGCTTCAGGTTTAAGGTATCAATTATGAGAAACTTGTGGAAATCGGAGTAGTAGAAAGTGGAGGTGGTTGATGTTACCCTCTTAATGACTTGAGCATAACCCTGACTTAATGTGCATTTACAGACCAGAGGTGTTTCCCACAGCTTCCTAGATGACTTTCTTATTCCATAACTTACAAATTATGGATAGAAGACCAACTGCTTTTTACCCTACTTCCCTGATTCTTTGTAGTCTACCTAACCTTGTTTAGAGCTAGCTTGGATACCTCTACAGAAATGATGCAGATACAGCTACAGTTTATTCAAGAAATGAGAAAAAGATAGGTGGGATGTTTTGTTCATTTACAACAGAATAGGCAATGTACTTACCCATGTGAAATGAAGCCACCAGGGAGAGTTTCTCAGACCACAGCACCAAGCTGGTTTGAGTACATGCCCTCTGCAACATCCTCCTCCATCCTTTCCTCAGAGTTGCCTGGGATTCATTCAACTTCTGGCAAAACTCAGTGAAGCCTCCTCAGTCCTTACACTCCTGAGTGTCTTTGGTCCAAATAGGGCTTGACACCAAAACTAAAACATGTGTCCCTTCTTAAAGTCCTGATTGCTAAGAGATTTTGAAGCAAGGCAGCAGTTATACCCATCAGTTTCTGGGGATGTTTTACTTCTTCTTTTTTTCTAATTAGACAAGTGGAAGAGGCTGCCTAAGGGCTCTTATACCTTTTTACAGAGTAGTGATAAAAGCCACCAAAATTGTAATAGCTGCCTATTTCTTGTTTAAAGTGCTCTTGCTTGGCTTTAGAAAAGAGAAATCACCTCTTTAGTGTCATTTTGATCAGCACTGCCACCATCTGCACAAGCCTTAACTCATACAGTGGGGATTTGCAGATAAATTTCAACCAAGGCGGCACCAACTGCGTTTTCAAATCCGATAGAATCAAAGAATAAGGAATTAAACAAAGTGATTCACTGAAGAGCTGAATTGGCTGTCCCATGTCGCCAATCCATCACTGCAAAGTTTTTCACAGTAAAGCCTGATAGGAGGGGGAAAAAAAATCAGAAAAAAAGTTTCCCCAACACCATCAGACCTGCTCAATCTGAAGGAAAGAGACAGAGAAAGCACGTGTGTTTATCTGGTGCGTTGCTGAGCTGTAGCTCTTCTTCCAGACTCAGTCAGTACATTGTCTCCTGAAATTCCCCTGTCCACTGTACAGAAGTCAGCTATGTTTGTTTACCAGCAGATACTGGTACATCTTAATTAGACTACTCTACTGAAGCCCTGTTCTAGACAAGCACAGAAATAGTTCTGTTTCTTCTGCCATTGTTTTCTTCTGAGGTGTCTCTTACTAAAAGGAGTTTCTTTCTGCTTAATGAAACAGAGTAACGTAAATGCCATCCAGTGATCTTTGTGCCTGTGTCATTCCTACTCAAGTGGGACTAGGCAGGACCCAGTTAATCAGTATGAGTCATTAAAAAAAAAGAGGGGGGAAAAAAAAAAGCAACAGCCAGCTTATTTATTTTTAGGCATCTCATTCCCACAGCACTGAAAACAATTGCAATCCAGAAAAATGGCACCCGATTTATGTTTTGAGCATGGAGCCTGTGCACGCTGCAGGCATATTCTGAGAAGCAAGTACTGAGTTATCGAGCAAGCTTTTCAAGACTAGCATGTCTACTATGCAGGAACGCTCATAGCACAGATCCCTGTGCCATGTGCTGTTACTAGAGATCTGAATCACTGTGCCACGAGAATTATTGCAGCCTCATAGGAAGCCAAGGCCATTTCCAAGACCAGCAATGCTTGTCAATCTCTATTGAATTCAGTAAGGATTTGCCTGAAGGAGAAGGCAAAGCCTCACCCCAGTGTCACATCCTGCTGAAGAACTATTACTTCCCATACACATGCTCCTTTTTTCTGATCCTCAACTTGTACTGCATACCAATCATGTAACAAGTACAGGGCATGTTTAGGGGCACAGAAGTGCAATACTTTGTTTACAGTTCACAGCCTTACACAAACTCCTGGTAAGGCAAGAAGATGGGAAAGTACTTTTAAAACTATGGGAGACTTCTTTTTCCTGGAACAAGTCTTCCACGGTCATAGGGCAGCACCTTTCTGTTTTCTTTCTTTCCTCCTTTCTTCTCAAGAGGGCTATGAATAGAAGAAGTCTTTCAGGAAAGAAATCTAGAGCCCTCCCTCACCACCTTTTTGGACAAAGCTACCAAAAATACAGGGTCATATTCTACCACCAATCTCTTCCAACTGCAGGTAAAAGCCAAAAGAAAGGTACTTCTTGAGGAAGGAGCCCAAACATGATGATCAGTCATTTCAGTTCTCCACCTTTTCAGCAATAAGGAGCCCAAACATGATGATCAGTCATTTCAGTTCTCCACCTTTCCAGCAATAAGGAGCCTAAACATGATGATCAGTCATTTCAGTTCTCCACCTCTTCAGCAATAAGGAGCAACAAGCAGAGGAAGAAGCATGCCAAGAAACCCACCAGAAGATAAAATAGTTTCCACATATCAGTACTGGAACAAGCAATTGAGGGGGAAGTGGGGTCAGACTGATGGTGTGAAGTATAGGACTATACTCAAGTCATGTCTTCTAAATCTGGGCATTTCTGTGTGAAACAAGGAGTCACAGAAGCTAGCAGAATATTTCTATTAAGAGCATGCTTTGATGGCTGCATTTTTTTCCCTCAATATCCTGCTCTTGCCACCTGAGAAACTGTAAGCTTTTAGTGCAAGTTAAGAAGATTGGCAGAAATTCTTACTCTGTCACTGGCTTTTCTTAAAAATTGACTCCAGGAAACGGTTACTTTTTTCACAGTCACAACCTAAAAATAATAAGAAGCGGATTAAGGAAAACAACCAGTTCTGCAGAGCCATAGTCAAAGTTCCATGTTAAGCAGCTGTTCTAGTGTACACTCTCCATCTCTGTACACCCCAGCAGAGACACAAATATTAAGAGCTGGTTAATACTTTTCCAAACACTTTTAGCATCAACCAAAGCCAAGTAGTAATGCCAGAAAAGCACAGATTTCAGGGTAGGTACATTCCACAGTATCTGCACGTTGCTTCTAACCCAGGGCTTCCACTCCTTCCGAAACCTCTTGTACCACACAGTGTCAGAGACAGGAACCCAACCTTCCCTTGGCCAACAGCCCTCCTTCCCCACTTCCTGCTGATGCTAATCTAAACATGGGCACTTTGCAGGGCCACTGCCTTAGAACACTGAAAATGAAGCAAGGAGGGCAATTCAGTTAACTGAAATGTCACACTGAGATGATCATGTTATAGCACCTGGTCACTGTAGGTTTATTTTGGAACTGATCGAGCAGCCTTATTATTATACTGTAGCTATTATAAGGCTACTGTATACTAAATAACATGAAGAATAATAAATGCATCTTTGTTTAAAAAAAAAAAAAAAAAAGGTTGAATTTCATTTTCTCAGCAGCCTTGAAGCTGTACAATGAATGTTTCCTAATTCAAACACAACATTTACTCATCTGTCCTTTACTGCAAGCAGTTATGATCATAGAAATAGTTGGATATTCTTCAGCTGTTGTCCACTCCACTTTGCTTTTTAATTAGCACTGTTTCCAGGAAATTAAGTGGCTGGATTTTTCAATACTGCATACTTCTTATATGCTGTGATATCATACAGTGACATGATCAGCAAACTTCTCTTTCTGGCCCTGGAACATTATGCCCACGTCTGTTCTGTTAGCTTTCCATCCATGGTCCAATGAAAGAAATTTGAAAATGAGTAAGCCCATTTGTATCACAGTCACATCCTTGGGCGCAGATGAGGTATGCAATCTAATGACAAAGTTTAAATGCGTTCATACATGACTCCCAATATCATGGTCAAAAGCTAAATAAAGTTAGCTTTTTCCTCAGACATCTACAAGCTAACAAAGTTCAGTTCCACAAACAAATGAATGCAGATGACATGTTCGCTTCATTATCCTCCTACCCTTTCACATCTGCTAAATAATCTCCCAGCTCTTCAAAGTCCTTTTTAATTGTGCCTAAGCTGTAATACTGTGAAAGCCAAGAGAATTTTGCTAATTTGAACTGGTCTCTAATTGAATACCATAGCATTTTCAATCCTTCATTAAAAAAAAAAAAAAAAAAAAAAAAAAGAAAAATAAGAAGTGATTTAAATTTATTTCTATTCCCTTTTAGACTTTCGGTAGCTCTTGAGCTAGGAATAATAATTCTTTTTGAATGACAATGCACACAGAGATCATGAGGATTTACTGAGTACTACCTACTTTAGTCTATCCATCAAAGTGACACTTAGTCACTCACAAAGTTCCTGTGCTTACTGTACTTACTGAACACTTCACAAGTTCCTGCAGTATTATTTTTGCCTAATGGGAAAGCCTCTCATGTGTTTCTTAGGGAGGCAGAGGAATTTCCCTAAACAGTAATGAGATCTGCCTGAGCCCTTGGTAGTTACAGCCCATGTTGGTTTTCGATCAATGCTGCACATGTATCATCATTTCTCATTTGCTCCTCCCATAATACAGCACATACTTTAAAATTAACATTTTCATGGCTATTTTTTAATGCAATCTCATGACCTGCTCCAGAACCCTAGGTTTACTCAGTACCCCTGTGCTTCTGACTCCCAGTTTCCACTTGGCATCAGAAGCACACTCGTCTTCTGCTTGAAACGCACATGACTGCAATGATTATTTCCTTTCCTTCTAGGGTGAGAAACTCAGAGTTTTCTCATGTCCAGACTTGTTTCTATCAACATCCCTACAAATATTTGGCAAGTAAAATTCTCCTTGGGGCCAGACAACTAAAAGTAAGAAACTGCTTGTTTTCCCTTAAGCTGTTACTGCGTATCTTCGAAGATATCTCTCTTCACTTCATCGTTCTTCAAGTTCTTCCATCCTTGTCTCCAACTTCCTTCTGAATAAGTGCTTCTGTAATCACCCATTCTCCTTCTTAGCTCTGTCATAAAGCAGAGGACACCTCTTTCACACTTACTAACTTTTATGCTGGCCACCTCTCATTTTCATTATTAGCAAGACAACTGCCAGGCCAAGTCAAAAATTCTCCTACCTACAAGTCCTGGTAGGCAACCAAAATGTCCATACCACTTTTCCTCAGACTTACGATCAACATGCAGATGTGGCCTCTCTGGGACAACATGCCAGCTACAACAGTCCTTGTTCAAGTTTGAAACCTCCAGCAGTCCTCTATGAGAGCCACACTGTCCCTTCCCCAGCAGGGGACAGGGATCCTGGAAAAAACATTGATGCTAGCATAATTTGGAAACAAACTTCAAACAGAAGTTACCATTTCATCTGAAAGAGTATACGCATCCCTACTGTACATTCCCAAACACATGGACAAGGATTGTCATGAGAGGGTTACTGGCAGTGCTGCTTAGCCCCAGAGGTGGACAGGCTCCTTTACCCTTTACTTTACAAGCTCAAGACAAACCCAAATCACTTGCCACAGTCAAAATACCATTCTCCTGAGGAAGTAAAAAATTAAGCTTCTTGAACTGGAAAAGTTCATTTCTTTTCCAAGTTTTCAGCAAATTACAACAGTTTTCCTGCCTGCTTAATAACACAAAGACTTGAGCAACACAAATTGCCTGAAAAAAATGGCTGTACGGTCCTTAGTAATTGACTCTTGCTGGAGATGTCTCAGCAGCTTCTGTCTCTTCAGTGCAGAGCATAGGCTATAACAAAGGAGTCCTAGTGAACAGCCTAATTACTGCTCATATTTCTCTGGCATCCATACAAGTAGAACAGCTGCAACAGGGATGCTTCTCCCTATAGCTTCTGTGTTAAAACTGGTAGATGTGATTTGACCCTGCTAAGTGTCTCTGCCTACACCATCAAAACAAAGAAGAGTACAAGATGTCACCATTAGCTACGTTCTCTGAACGCCATCTCTCTCCTAAGATACTATCTTTTTAATACAGACTCTTGTATTTGGTGAACCTAACTCAAGTTTGTGCCTAGCTTCTAGACAACTGAACTGGTGTTTCCTAGTTAAAATCCACCACAAAATAATTTGTCTCAGCATCTTCCAGATCCTTTCCACAGTCAAAAAATGGGGAGGTAGCATCTTCGTCTGCAGAGAAAGAGGTGGGCCACACCAGTCACACAAAAGATGCCAGCTAGAATAAGAATGCCCATGTTCTGAAAATACTTGTATGTAGGTCAGGGAGTCTTTAAAAGTGCATTGAAACAATGTTAATGTTACTGACCTGTCTGATCACAAGTGCAGCTGCTGCCTCAATCTCAGAATTGTTCCTTCTGAGAGCAAGTACCTGCTGCCCTTCGAAACCTTCCTTTATCTGCAGAGGGATGGGGCGGGGAATTATTTATTAGCAGATGTTCAGCTATATTTACTGTTTTTAATAAAAAAGAAAACTTTAAAAAGGACACTTGGTTTCCACTTAATGACCCCCTGAAAATTTATAATTGGAGATATTTGGCACCAGAGCTATAGGCAAATTTACATTGCTGCTGCTCAGCTGGGCTTTGCCTCAAGTTAACTCATACTTTGTGTTCTGGTGCAGTTAATCTCTTGTTTTTCCATAAGCACAAAATACTTGCTTTCCTTGGGGAAAAGATAAAGACAAAAATCAACAAAAAAGCCGCACGTGTACAGAGACAGCACAGGTTACTTGTAACTGCCATAATTTAAGGGCAGAAAGAATCCTCTTATCTCACCTGCAAAGTGGATTTAAAAAATGAGGGCAGGAAATTACTTGCTGAAAGGAAGTTTTGGAGGATGTTGCAAGGGTCCAAATATGGATTTATGTGGCCTCCATGCAGCACTGATATCTTACGTGCACATTGGCTTAGACAGATACGGAAAAGCAACTGGAGTGGGTACAAGTTCATCACCAACATACATTCAGTCATGACATCTCTGTTACATTTTTACTCAGTGCTCAGTAAAATGGTAACTTCTCTCCATATTTGGGTCCTAAATGTATAGTGAAATGGCTAGGAAATTTTTTCTATAAATATTTGGGGCAGGGAGGTGTACATGTATCTATTCCCAAGAATATCTCTACATCTCTGTTGGTAGAAATCATGCTGCAAAGGAGAAGGCCTGTTTCTCCATTCTTAGCACTGTCAGTCACTTGTTTCTGTGCAAAATGAGTGGCATGAGTGAGTTAATATTGGCTGAGAGTTAAAACTCATTCTTGAGGGCATAAACTTACCTGCATCAATGTAAATATATCAGTTCAGTGGCACTGCTAATGGTGCAGACCTACAAAACCAGCTATGCTGATTGATGCATGCGTTCTTCTGTAAAGAAGATACCACACAAGAACAAAACTACATCACAGCCATTATCTAAAGAATTTCTGCTAGCAAAATAAATACATGCTTACACACACACGTGTATATGGTCTATGGCACAACAGAACAATTTTACCTCCAAGTATTCCCACAAGGGTTAAGCTAAATAACCTTTGCACATGGACGAGCCCTAAATAAGGAGCACCTCTTCAGGAAGATGTCAGGCTACAGCATCGGCCTGCAATTAAGGAAGGTGGCAATCCTGCTCATCTAACTGTGCAATTAGGATAATGTCACTTTCTATTTCCACTTTGTACAATACTTCGAGATCCTCAGATGAAAGCTCTGTCCCAGCATGAAGCATTTCTACCTTCATCAATGAAGCAGATGGCATGTATTACACTGGTTTGTGGCACACTTTGTGAACACTGTAGTCATCACTGTTGTAATTAGTCAAGAGTCATCTCCTGCTCTGTTGCAAGCTCTGCAATTTGACAGCTTTTGGCAAGGACTGGCATTTCCATAGGAGCAATTGTATCTTGGTGGCATATCCTTATGCTGCTCCCATCACTGCCACAGCTGCGTAACTACATTTTAAGAGTATTGTGCATATAGGGTTGAAACAACACAACAAAGCTATACATCAACTAATGAAGACTATAGGAGACTTTGAGAGACCATCTTGTCCACTGCTCTGCACTGAGCAGGATCGAGTACTCACAAGCATTTCGCAACCAGTTAGTCTTAACCTTTTTTAAAGACTTTCAGTGACAGAAGCCCCCGTCTTCCTCAAGAAATGTTATTTTGTACTAAATACGAGTTTTCTAATATCCAACCTTGATTTCCCTCGGTGAAATATATGCCCGTATTTTTCTAGAATTTTTTCCATCCATGGCCCTTACTCTTTGCAGCTGTCTTTGTAAACTTGAAGGTTATTGTATCAGGTACATTGTATCCTTTTTCATTTCCCCGAGAAAGATGCAAAGCGCTACGTATCCCTGAGTTTCCTCCATCTTCCTGCTGCAAGCCCATGGCTGAATAAAAGGAACACTGGAAAAGAAAAACAAACAAAAAAAAAATAAATCAGGCACAGGACCTATCTTTCAAAGTAACTGCTGTTCAGCAGACCAAGGCTAGAAAACAAGCATCAATGTGTTCTAATTATATCAGCCCCTAAATTGTGTTTTGGGTTATTCACATGAACGGGAATTACGTGCTTCTGCCTTTGCCAGCGGGAACAAAGCACCTTGACCCAGACACGGATATATCTAGCTGCATAAGAGTAAATATGTTACTGATACTGAGTGTGTGACAATGCACAAATGAGCACGAAAAGATTTGAAACAAATTTTAGCAACTCTCGTAAACATCATCACATGCAAGAATAAGGGTCAGCTGCACTTGCCTCGCAGCACAGGAATCCTTTTGCACCTTAGAACACCTATGCCCTGTAATTAATTTCTAAATTATGGAGATCTTCTACATTTAAGTAGTTCTTAGAAAACAAGTCATTTACTTACAGGAATGTTACCTGTATTTGTAATTCAAGTTCTCCAGTTGGAATTATTACTACTATTGTCCTAGAACAAAAAAAGCCATATCTAAGACAAAAGAAAAGTGGCAGGACTTGGCTCCACTCCATGTTTTACTGGATAATAATTCCTACAGAGGAAATGAATTGCTAGGCTGAATCAGGCAGTAAGTGCGTTATGTCTATATCTTGTCTCTGACAGGTACCACCAACAGGTGCCGCAAATCCTCATGGAGTTTTACAGTAGTGTTCCTATAGAGGATGTCTTTCCCAAAACCAAGGCACTTAAGATTCATTAACATCTTGAAGCAGAAGGGCTCGGATCTTCGTTATTTTACTTTATCCCAGGTGAATGTCTATAGTGCAACTTCAGGAGTGGAATCCTCCTCAGTCAAATCCAGTACCTCAATAACAATGTCCAGAAGTAGTGAGTTTCACAGTCTCACAAGTCAAAAAGGAGAGGGGAGGGGAGAAGTACTTGCGTATTAATTTTCACATTTTCTTTCTTTACCTTTGTTTCTAGAATAACAGTGAAAGGTCCAAATTATCCCTTTAAAAAATTCCTTACTTTATATACTTTCATTTTTCATGACAATCTAGTTGATGAAGTCCTAAGATTTCTACTGTTATTTCTAACATAGTTTACATCTTAAAACCAAACCTGTGTAAAAAGCTACCCTCCGCATCTTCTGGGTAATTTCCCTGAATGATTTAACTAAGCATCAAGATCTCAGAAAATTCTTTATCTTCTAGCCAAGCACAGATCAACTTAAACAAAATCATTCCTTATTCAACTTATTTGTTCTAAAATCTTTAGGAAACAGAATTTAATAAGGTCTATGGATAGGCAACTCCAGTGCTTAACTGCTGGAAAGCTTGTCTCAATGTTAAGCCTAAATTTCCCTCATTGCAATTTAAATCGATTCTGTTCGTATGCAAACAATTCCTCCAAAAAAAGATTGCCTTACACAGGCTTACCTTAAGTGCTTTGGCCACTGAGTGGTTTAAAATGACCTCTAGAAGCTGGGAATAGTACAGAGCAATTTCTGCCCACACAGCCGCAGTGTCCACAAGCACAGTGTAGGCAGCAATGCAATGGAGGCAGAGTTAAATACGTACCACAACCTGACCTCTGTCTAACTACAACTGTGGACCGGATCAGTTTTTCTAGATGATCTCTTGAGATCCACACCCTCTGGTTGCTGTATTTATTTGCAAGGGCCAAACCCAGGATCTTTAGTATTATTCAGTGGAAAGTCAGGCTCAATCATTAACCTGAGCAGTGAAACAGATACAAAATTCATGTTGAGCCTGCCCTCTTTAGTGACCCAGTACATCCTCCCTGCCTGGATTGTTTTCAACATATACTGTGTATTTAATGAAAAGAGCAGAATTGTTGGGCAAAATAATCTCAGTTTAAGTCAAAAATAGTTCACTCAAGACGATGTCAAAAAGCCTCATATCTATTTTAAGCTTTCCTTCTCTCCGACTCCTCCTTGCTTTCTTAAATGAATGAATCAAAGTGTCAAAGAGAAGATGCTTAGGATTAGGAAAAGATAGCATCCCCTTTCAAGAAACATCATGATCCTTAGAGAATATAAAAAGAAAGTACTTTGGATTTCTCAGAGAGCTTTGTTCAGAAATAAAAAGGAATGACAAAATAGCCACTAAACCAGTGGAAGATCTTTTGTCATCAAACACATTCAGACACAGCACTTGGCAGAAAATAAAACATGTCACAAGAAGGAAGCCTGCCCAAGCTTCCATATTGTAGCTCAGGCTACATGCTCGTGCTAAACATGAATGACACTTTGCTTTTGAAGACTTAAACCACCATGCAGCAAGACAAACAGACCACGAAGTAGTTGTCACTTAACCAGCCACAGCCACTGTTGTTTCGGAGTTTTTTGGTTACTCCACATAGACTTTAGAGTCAGCTTTATCTCCCACATGAACTAGATATTGCTCAAAGAATCTTCATGCCATTGTAAAAATCAAAGCAAGTGTTGATGGTTACCCAAATGCAACAGTGTTTTAAACTGTGCTGCTGTATTATTATTTCTGTATGTACATATACTTACGAGTTATTGGTAAGTTTGTAAGAGAGATCAGCACAGACCAGAACATGAAAAAATATGAGACTAGGCGGTCGTCCTGGGAAACTCTGACAGTCTCTAGAAGAAAGTAATTATAGTACACTGTGATATTGTTAATTTTTCAACATATTCCAAATAGAAGTGGGAAACTGTCAAACATCTGATAAGGCCTTTACAATTACAAAGCTCCTTAAATATTGATGTGAATCGAATGGGTCATTTTATATTTTGGGTTAGTAATATTTTACCTTTTATTTCTTTGAGAGTACTCAAATACAGAAACAGGAGCAGGATACACTTTTTACATGGGTAAAGCACCAGAAAGAGCAATATGAAGAATAAATTGAAACCCGAATCTCATACCCAAATTATTATTAACATTAACTTCCACATATTACGAAGCAGCTTCTTTGCATGTATGACATTGCCTTTTGCACCTAAACATGATTTTAATTAAGATCTAACTTCTTCGTGACTATAATTCAAATCTAACTGCTAGTCTGGTCAAATAAGTGTAATTATTCCCAGAGGGCACATCTAAGAGAACTAGGTTCTCCTTTTCATCTCTATATTTAGGAAAACACAATAAATGCTGGAAGATCAGTATGAAAACCTGGGAATGTAAAGAGCTTTATAGAGCTTGTGGGGAAATTCTAAACAAAAAAGAAAATTGTCCCTGATGTATTTTTCCTTTAAAAACTCGGGTTGACCTTTCTCCTATCTAGATCATCGTGTAATCTGATGTTAACAGTGCGTATAATATTTTGCTTATGGTTCTGTGCCTTTTTATAACTGTCAAGTCTTAATTAAAATATGACAGCCTCAGTGTAACAGCCTGCATTATCAGTTAGTACACTTGCCTTACTGTCCCTTCATCTTACCTCATTTGCTCTCCACCCCTAGTCTTACGTTGCCAGTTCACCTCATCTATCACTTGGCTGCTTGTGCAGGTGGAATGTTTTGATGGACTGCTGTTACACCACACCAGCTGGTAATCCCAGCGATGATCTTCGATAGGATCTTTTTTCAGGTATGTCCTGTGTGCACACCCGGTATCTTGTGGCTCTTTCCCTTAAAAT
>JAVHNF010032754.1:0-11010 GCA_034783455.1 Micropsitta finschii | reverse complement strand
TATATCATATGACCTTTGAAAACCTCACTTTTCGATTCAGTTACCCTACCAAATAAACAGGAATTTTCTTTGTAACTATCAGCAGCAAATTAGAAATTAAGAGAGTCTGTAACCAAGAACCAAGATCAGAAGGGGAAAGGCATGCAAAAGCATGGAGATTAGTTCAGATTAGCTTATACTTTTACTTCAGACACCTCCAAAACATACAGGTCTGAATGTATGCTTCAGTGATAACTAATAAGGATATCTGAAGTTTGCTGGTCATACATGCGGGACATCAATTAATTCTGTAATTAAACAGAAATTTTATCACAAAACTCACTTGAGTTTAATTACATTATGTGTTTGCATATATAGCCACTTCAGTATGCACACATACATGTGAAAAAGCTGCACAGACAAATCTACCAAGAATACAGGAGTACTTTGAAAATTAAGAAAGCCCTTAATTAAGAAAGCTTTTCTTAGAAAGCTTTTCTTAAGAAAGGCCCTTTCTGTCCTGGGAGTCTTTCCAGTTCTCTTCACCCTCGTAAATTTAGACTCCTATTATCCAATTTCTCACACAAAATGCTTATTCTCAGATATGAAATTCATCTTTTTATGTGACTTCCTGGTCGTTTAAACAGTTTTTCAATTACAGACTTAATTGTGAGCCCCCAAACTATTCTTATTGAGTTTATAATACTTATTTGCCAGCTTCCAGAATTTACTACTTATATATCACTGCTTATGCAGCTTTTTAGTCTCACTCAGCACTACTGACATGAGGACCTAATTCTCTGCAAGCCGTATGAAACATTCCAGATTTTGTTTGCTCACCCCTCTTAAAAAAAGAGCATTGAAACCAGCAGCCAAATTAAAAGAAGATTCAGTCACAGATACCACAAATTATCTATAATCTCTCTTACTTTCCTTTTCAATTTTTCAGGGCCTGGCATTCATCCAACTCATTTTCGAGACATTCATTCTTTCCCTGTTTTTCTTTTCTGGATTAAAGCTCTCTTTAGCATCTGGTATTTTAATAAATAAGTACTACTAAGATAGTAATAGGCCACAATAGAAACCACCTCTTGGTCTTCTTTTAGATAAAGTGTTTCAAGTCTTTCATTCCCAGGCAATTTTTACAGTTCTTAGAGAAGGTTGTGATTGTTTTCTACACTTTGGACAACAATTAAATTCAGTCGCAAGTGGGCCAAAATGTCTGTGACAAGTACCCATGAAATTCAGAATTGCGATGAAACTCACAATATTAAGCTCCAGACTCCCAGCTGCTGTTTCATTACACAAGATTCAGCTCAGTCTCATTTAAGGCCTTCTAGTCTTCCAAAGAGAGAAATATCTCTAAGTCCAGCATGTATTAAATTCTAAACCCTTACCTTGAATATGTGAAGAATCTAAGGACTCATTAGAGCTGCCAGAAATAGATCTAGATATATTGAGAAAAGGGATAAAGAGAGACTCTATAAAAAGAAATGTTGTTCTTGGTTTTTATACATTCAGCATTCATAATAATTCAATACAGTAAAATATGAGGCTAGGATCTGTTTCTTAGGGTACTGTACTTTGCATGAGAATTTAACAAGCTATCTGTCCAGTTTAAAAGTGGCANNNNATATAGAAGTTGATAGAAAGTCAAAGTTGTCTGAATATTTTGAGAGCATTATTATTATTTTACGATGAAAGTATCAATTCTCCATGACTTTCAAAATACAGAATAGTATTGCTGTGAAAAGGGAAAACAGCTATCAGGAACCAGTTGCAGTAATACTTCAAATTCTTCCATTGTCAGAAGGCAAGTTCCATTATTTAAGGGGGTTCAAAACAACTTTGACCCATTTTAAACTTACCTGGTCTGTCCTTACTGAATACAGAGCAAAGAATAGATAATTGTGTGTAAAAATAGTGGGTGGAAATGAAAATTTTTATTTTAGATCTGAGAAGACTTGTTCAAAAGTTGTTTGGCTGAAGAGAATGGAACTATGCAGGTATGTCTGTACTTTGCAACAGAAAAAACGTTATAGGAATTGTGGACATTTTGTGAAATTGTCTGCAGGGGAAACATTATTCCATGTCTAAAATGAAGCTGAGAAGTAATTTAATATTTTAGATAATTGCATCTTATTTAAACGTGCCAAAGATAAAGGATTTCTTTTTAGCTTTATAAGTTCATTGGTTATACTGCCAGAGTAAAACAAGGTACCAAATATCTGAATGCAAGAGAAATAAATCACAGCTTTACATGCTTTCCATTGTATTGCAGTTTTCACATTTACACACCTTTTGTATGTAAGCAAATTTCTCATTATGATTGTCCATTTAGCCACACTGAAAATAATAATAAAAAAAAAAAGCACAGAAACAAGCCACTTATAAACATTTATGCTGTGCAAAGACATGCTTCATTTTTTCCTGAAAGACATTTTTCTCCAGACTATCCTAAGACAGTAACCATTCTGTTAAGCAGCATCTTAAATTAGTTAGGGAAACATACAGTGTGCCCTCCTATAGTGGCCATACTTCAGCTATTGCTTTCTGATCTAGTTTTAGATATGAAATAGTTGCCCAAGGCCATGCAAGATTTTTGTATGAAATATGACTTGTAATATATTATCAATAATTATTTACAGCTCTGGATTATTATAGTAAGTTTAACAGTTGGTTTGGGGGTTTTTTTTAATAATTTAAAGAAATGATTTTTCTTATATAAAACTCAAAGAAGTGTAACATCTCTGTTGGAGGAAGGATACATTCTTCTTAGGTGGTGGTTGTGAGAGATGAAGTATGTAAGTGAGGTAAGTGGGGGTGGAGAGAATCCAAGGCATTCTGAAAAATATTTGTGCTTCATATATTTTATCTTTTCATGTGAACATCTTTACTTGTATTTCCATACAGCTGTAAGGCGGTTGCAGTGGGTTTTTCTAACCAAACAGGTGGAAGCAGCGTCTTTGCACATGCTTAAGCAGAGATGTTAATTCAAGCTTAATTTTTTTGGAAAAAAAAAAAAAAAGCCCACAAAAATCAAAACCCACAGAAAACCAAAACAGAACAACTCCAAAAAACTCTCATCTGTATTTTCAGTTTAAAATATTATATCGTCAAACCATTTCTTTCTTAAAAAAAAATTCCAGTGTCTGTGAATCTTCCCTGCTATACTACAGCAATTAAACATCATAAGTGATTTACATGTAACTTGCTCCACCCATTCTTTATTAAGTTGCATACAGGAGAATAAACATCATTTGCTGCTCAACTTCCAATTAGCCAGAGAGAGAACATAATTCCTGCTGAATGCTATAGAAGGTATCTAAGAACTGTAGCACCTACCTGATTCATTGCTGCTGACTGAAAAAAAAAAAGAACAACACCAAAACAGCACTATCTTCAGTGCATCTATCGGAAAAGGATCTGGTAGAATATGGATATTCCACAGAGGGGTTGTGAAGCTTAGTCTTAGGGTGTGAAGTGCTTGAGAACTTTATAGTGGCAGCAGTGCAGATGCTAAAATGTTTCTTGATCTAAAATATATCTTGATCAACTTTGAATCATCGTAGAGGCTGCATCTGTATCCAGACTACTCCTTCTGCAGTGCTTAAAAAGCAGCCATGTCAAAAGTATTAGAGAAACTAGAGAAAGAGTAAGCAAAAGCTCTAGATTTCACTTGGAAGTACTCATCTGACACTTCAATGAGTTTTATGAAGGGAAAAGCTCAATTTATCTTTTCTAGAAACAGAAAAGAAAATCTTAAGTGCTGGTAGCAATCAAATATTCTGAGCAAAGCAACCAGCTTTAACTATGAGAAGAAGTGATAACATCTGCTTACACGGATGCTTTGATGCTCCTGTTTAATACTTCAGTATTACCTTAATTTGTCAAAGCTTTTGTATTCTGTCCATTAACCTCATCAGAATAACCAAAATTATTTCCAGCTGCCTAAATTGAAAGGGAAATTTATATTTCCTGCTGCTGAAATTGTATGGTGTATAAACATGTAATAATATACACAGACACATTTATAACTATACACTTGAAATTCTGGTGTTTACACTTGTTTGCTATTTTTACTGCACTTAAATTTGTGTGCAGTTTACTGTAGGACCTTGAGATAACAGTCTGGTGAGGCACCTCATGCACTATTTGGTTTATATACTTTGCTGTTCTGTAATGTAATAAAGCATCCCTTAAATCTCTTCAACATTCCACCTTGGGGCTTAATCCACTTGAATTGCATGTGGAGCACTAATTGGCATTGTCTGGTTCATGACCCGTCAAATATTTTACACTAATTACAGCAAACAATGTGAACTTGCTGCCTAAGCATGATCCGTGTCAGTGTCATGAAGAGTGGCTGTTGCTTTTTAGAACCTTTAGGACAATAGTGACAGATGTTTTTGTTCAGTAGCTGATAATTTTCACTTGCAGCTGACCATCCTGTGGTGGTGTTGAAACACTTTGTCCCTGCTTAATTTTATTTTCAATATACTAATGACAATGACATTTTTACATTCATGTAACGTATGCAAATGAAAACAATGCCTGAAAGTTGTGGTTAGCTATTGTTGATATGTGGATAATTTCTGAACAGAACTGATGTGTTTTAATGTACACCCATGGCAGACCAGAATTGCTTAGCAGCAGGCATTGAATGACATTTTCTTTTGTTCTTGCTTAGTTTCTTAGACAGTAGCTTTAAGTATTGTGGTCTTAAACAGAATAAAATCAGTTTGAAAACTGCAGTAATTTAATCAGGTTGCTGCAGAAAGAATAAAGATACCTCCTTTCACTACTCCAAACAATGCCAGAGCATTTTGTTTAGGTATAAAACCAGAAATCTAGCAATGCTTAAGAGTCCCTCACCATCTTTGAGAGATTTTTCTCAACAGGTGGAAAGTGAAGTGGATCCACATTTAGTTTGAAATTCTCCTGAACTATGAAACATAGTTCAGGAGAATCAGTTCTCTTGGTATGTTTTATTAGCATCTTGATTTTAGTTATACAGTTAGTAGCAAAAATGTTTCAGAACTTCTCAAAAATGAGACTTTTGAAAGTCTTTGTACTGATTAACTTTCCCAGTTATTTCATCACTAAACATTAATCAAAACATTATCCAGCTGTCAAAATAACCAAAATGGAGTAAATGCTAAACAGCTTCAACACTTCAGTAGAAAATTTTGCTGTACATCAGGGGTGAATGCATTAGTCTTGTAAAAATATTCCTGTTTACAGTTGTTTTTTCTGTTCATAATCAAAAAGTTAAGCATAAACACTGCATAGAACTGAAGAAGTCCTGTGTTTGGTTGTTAGTCTTTGTGACTGTGCTTCTACTAACAGAAAGCACACTGTATAGAAAAAACAACTTTTACGCAAGTCCTACACTGAACTAATACAGTTCTTTAGAACTATAGTGTTACAGTTCTTTAGAACTATAGTGTTGCAGTTCTTAGAGGATAGGCCTGACCTACCTTATAATGTGCTTGGACAAAAGTTATAATATATGTATGTTTACTCAGCTTACAACTCCAAATTGCTCCCTCTGCCCTTGGGCAGGTATGGTGCTGGCAGCCTGTCTCTGTCCACTTGATGTTGCTATTGTGGAGCATGTGCAGCGGAAGCAGCAGTCAGATCCTGAACCAGCTCTGAAGAAATCTTAAGGCTACATTTCAGCAGCTGGTTTCCTGCTTTTCTATGAAATGTTTAACCCTTCTTTAGCAGAATTTAGTGAAGTCTGAAGGGACCAGGACATAACTAGCCATCAGATTTTAAGAGCAAAAGTAATGCCAATGCAAGGGCTTATTTCTTACCAAGAATTTGCAGCAGGAAAACTAGGAGAAAGAAAATGTATAATGATCCAACTGTCCAGTAAAAATCTCCCCAAAATTGAAATTCTAGTGCTGTTATTCAGCCTTAAGTGTTTCTACTCTCAGACATTTAACCCATAAGAGTTATTACAGAAGATGAAGTTACTTCCACTCTGTACTAAAGCTACTCTCAATTGCAGAATAACTTCTTATCGTAGCATAATACATTAGAAATTGTTTCTGGATGTCAGCAACTTCATGAAGGTCACATATAGACACATACTATAGTTCACTATACAAATAACTTGTCTAACTACTCTAGCAGTAAAATAAATGAAAAAGCCAAAAAAATAAACAAGAAGTTTTACTGTAACTGGATAGAATACAGAGTAGGTAATTAGCAGAAGAATGGCAGCTATTATCTCCCTTCTGACTGTTTCCTTAAGTCTACATTCATTCTTCCCTCAACTCACTGCTCCTAGCCAGATATTTCTTCAATTAACTGCAGTAACATTTTTACAGAAGAGCAAGAATTATTTTTAAACCTGTGAATCTGCCCTAACATGCAGAAATTTATGGATAAAGAATGTTATTTTTCAGTTAGGATAAGCTTAGGCAAAGCTATCACATGACAGATAGTTCACAGGCTTGTTGAAGTATACAGAAAGCAGGGGAGGCACTAACCTAGGAGCACCCAACCAGAATGATTTAGCCACTAAGCTAAGTTAGAAGTAAAGGAGTAAAAATGGTTTTATAAGGGCATGAAATTTGTCATAGGAGAGAAGACAAAGATACAGACCCTTCTTGCCAATAGCTCTATATGGCATGCATGCAGATCTTAATGCTTGCATATGGCTGTATGCATAATTTTCTTGTAGACAAGACGCTTCACAGCTTAGTCACTCAGCTCTGCTTTAAACTGGGCCTGTATCTGTCCCTAGTACTTCAATTGTCCAACTGTTCTACTGTGGTTGGTTGACCATGGCTGGACACCAGGTGCCCCCCTGAGCCACTTCTATCATTCCCCCTCCTCAGGAGGACAGGAGAGAAAAAAAATAGAATAAAAGCTCGTGGGTCAAAGTAAGGACAGGGAGAGATCATTCACCAGTTACCATCACAGGCTTGAGAAGATTGATTTATTATCCTAATCTGATTTGATTAGTAATAAGAAATAAACCCAAATCTTAAAAACACCTGCTAATGTCTATCATACAGGAAAAAGCTTACACAAATTCATCTGCTTAATAGCATTAATAGGGTAAGTAATTGAGTGTCGTGGACCACAGCACTCTGAGACCCTACAATAATGGGGTAGAGTGAGGTTATTTATGGTGTTACTGCCTTTTTCCTTCTTTTTAGATCTGCACAAGAGATAGCCTTTATAAAATTTGGGTTTTTTTAAAAAGCAAATATTGGCCAAGCAGGGCAACTTGATATCTAAGCCTTGTTAAACTACATAAATGAAGTCAAATAGGTAGCATCCACGTAGGAAACTAGCTAAGAACTTGGATTTGAAAGTTATGTATTTTCCATATCTTGTATTTATAGTGTGATGGACACTGAACAAACTTACAAGATGATATGTGGCAAGATTACCCTTATGTGCCCTAGGTCTCTGACATAGATGATTTACAAACTAAAACCAGGCAGACACAGTCACCAGACAAAGTTTAACAAAAGGAAGAAAGAAGTACAAACAAGATTTAACCATATCTTGCTAGTTCCCATAGATGACAAGCTGACCCCTATGACTTTGAAGTGTTAAATTAGCTATGAAACTTATCTCGACCTTGTTCTTAAACTCCAGCATTTTTATTTTAAATCTAGCTTGACACCTCATCTTTTTGCAACTGACCCATTAGTAAGATAACTTTGGTCTGGAGTACTGCACAACTGTCAGTGCATCTCTCTTCATCATTCAAGAAGAAACCAAGAATGACAGGCACACCCAGTGCATTGACAGGTTCAGTACTGCTTTTGCTTCCTGAAATGAAGCTTGGCCTGTTTCTCATCTGAGTCACTCAGTTGCTGATCCACTTCACAGTTTGTGTTTCAGTCAGTGAATACACCTTAGAGCAAGGCAGCTGCACTTCAATGTTCGTTTGGAAAGCATGAGTTAATAATAATGAAATTAAGGGAGCTACAACCATGGCTCTATCTTTACTGGGCAACAGTGCAGTATGTACCTGATTTCCTCACTAATACAGTTTAGGTTTAGTTATAGGTTGCCTTACAATCTTCCACTTTCTCTTAAAAGGAAAGCAGCCCTCCCAAGAGAAGGCAAGTACTGTTTTTTCTTTTTTTCTTTTCTTTTTTTTTTTTTTTTAATTCAAACCAGAAGTGCTCCCACATAGTAAGATAAAAAATGTTTCAGAAACGCCACTTGCAGGTTCCTTCAATACAATTCAAATTCATACTTAGACTACAGAAAGGCTCATTTTGAAGTGAGGTTAAAGACTGCACAGAGGAAAAAAGAACCTTTTCCCCGTCTTAGAAAGCTTAAAGATTTAAAGATTCAGAACAAACTCAAGCTTGCGCATACGATGAGTTTGTGAGCATACCTTATTTTTACAACATTGCTACCCTGGAAAGTGCCTGGTTTAATCCTGACACAGAAAAGTATCCAAAGCGGCAAGAGCAGACTGCTGTACAAGAATAGCCAGCCCAGGAACTAATAACAGCAAAGCAGTAGAGAAACAGATAAAAGGGGTGAAGTCCCATCAGACATGAGCAAGATGAGCAGAACAGGTCCGGCAATAACAGTCAGGTTCAGTTAACTAGTCATCAAGTGGCAGGTACATCCACACTCACAGGTAGTAAGGCAAGAGCAGTAAGTCAAACACACCCACAGCATAGCTATGGTAAATGAAAAAGCCTGAACTTAAATGCAATTCTCAGGCCAATGGATTTGACAAGTATATAAATTGGATAGTAGATGTTAAAAGCAGTTAGGAAATATATTTAAGTGGTGCTTACTACACAGACTTCACATAATGTGCTCTATATCAGAGTAGATGGATGTAAAGAAAAACAGATATGATCTTCCATAGATGTAATCTATCAGATAAACATTCAGACCACCTACATGGTTACTATGTAGTTATTTTTATGGTTTCCAGTAAACAGAATTCATAATGCCACATACATCAAAGAATTTTACAGATCATCAGCAACACAAATTTAGTAAAATATACCTGTATTCAGACATATGGCTGACAAATGAAAATAGTACCCAAATATGCATATGCTCTATGTAGTTTATTAAATGTCAGAATAGTATGGCTCACATGTCCACAGAGAATACATTTCATTTCTCCAGGTACTGATCTCTACAACAACCAATATTCCTTGCATACATCAGGTCAATTCATAAAACACCAGTTTATTACAAAAGCAAATATCCAAAGCACAAACAAATCGATAAACTTTATGCAATAACTGATAGAATGTGTATATACATACACACAATTCAGTAGAGTTATTGTCAAGACTCTTTTTTATATCTTTTTTTTTTTTTTCTTAATACCATGTTTAGCAATCTAATACTGTCAGGATTTATGCTAATTATTTTGGGGTACTATTGATGCAGTGAACATTGATAATACTGTAGGGCATCCTTCATGCTTAGTGACTGCTAGCTCAGAGTTGGTCCATGTCATTATGTAGCAGTGGTAAAAGTCTATGGATTTTCATGACAATTTGGTTGTGGACGGAAACAGAAGACTTAGATTCACTGTGTTGCTCTAGCTCATTAAACTTTGGTGAGTTGCTTTAATCATCTGTTCTCATTTTCTTATTGGTAACTTTTCCGCCTTCCAATCACTGCTTGCTCGATATTGTAGGCTGTTTAGGTCAGAAGGTGCTTTGGGACATGAAGAAATTGTACCCTGACATCAGGGTGTAGATACTGGATCAACTTGCTAATCATTTGAGTTATCTAATATAATTAGAGTGCACCTTCCAGATCTAAACCAAAACCAAACAAACACCACAATCATTGTAACCCATGATCTCTAGTTGTCACTTTATTTGACTAATTTTGGAAAAGCCAAAGATTAAGCACTTAATGCAAAATGAATTCATGACCAGCAAACAAAATAATCCTTCCACGTGAAGAATGGTGATTGCTGGGCACTATTACATAAATGGTATTCTCCTGCTCTACCAGTATGGTATTGCTGAGTTTGTATAGCTACCAATTTAAAATTTTCACTGAGGTAAATTAATTCATCATGACCTACAAAGAATCTCTGTGATGTACATGATACAAAACACAGACTTTTTTTTTTTCCTTTATACTGGTACATGTGTGCTTGAGCACACATGCACAGTGTATACTAAATGTGTGCTTTCGTTCTTTTGTAATGCATTTTTAGACAAAAAAAAAAAATAAAAATCCTGTAAAAGTTAGTTGTGAGATTGGAAATTATACTACAGTTCAATTTTATGTTTTACTCACTTCCATATGTAGTTTTCTGCTGCCATCTTTGTTACATCAATGTTAACTTGAGAGCAGTATCAGTGATTTTGCTGCTTCTGTAACAAGCAAATGTAATTCCTCCACACAAGATGATAAACTTAGCTTTGACAGCTATATTTGGTACTCCCTGATGGTCCTCAGACTAATAAATATTTCAGGCTTCAGAGGTTACCTTCCCTTTGGTGCTTTTAAATAACTAGTCAACTGTAAAACAATTACATTAACCTTTAGTTTAATTTCCCCCTGATGGTACTGCACAAAGCTTTTAGGAATTTACTGGCACAAACTGGAGTCATCATAACACCACTGTAAGCTGATGTGGGAATAGCAATGGGATGACAGATGTGGTCAGTACCGAGCGATGGGAAGCAAAGGTGAATGAAATTACTTCTAGTGCAAATTTCACAATTCATGTCTATTTTGCTAAAGAGTGAAATATGATGTTACAAGATGTTTAATTGTTAATAAGTTTTGTGAAGTTCAGGTGACTGTCACTGGGCAGATATCCTTGAGGTAGCTCTGAAAAGGCATAGCACCAATAACGCTATACAGAAATATTTGTGCACTGTTCGAATATTATAGCCATTTTAGAATAATGCTATGCCTATACCATACTATGCTGCATAAATTAGTTGAAAGGCCTGTGATCCTTTACTTCAGAAAAGTCAGATTATAAGTAATTAAGAGACACAAAAAGTGCTCCAGGGGCTAAATACCTAAACTGCCTCCAGTGTG
>JAVHNF010032745.1:33087-43251 GCA_034783455.1 Micropsitta finschii | reverse complement strand
ATATGACAAGATTTCTTCAGCTTTGTTTTCCCTTTGTATGAAATGCAACCCAATGAATCACCTGCGGTGCTGCAGAGCATCCATGGTGTATGGAGAAATGCTGCTCTCTGTAACGCCATTTGCCCTGACACCTCCTCTAGCCTGGGCACTGCAGGCAAGCCATTTCATCTCTCTCCTAGCCTTCTATGCCATTACAGGAACAGAAAGAGGCTGAATCACAAGCAAACTCAGGCCCTTTTTGTTCCACTTCCAGACTTGTAATATTTGGACAGTTTTTAATTAACTTAGCTGTTTTGAACCATGTTCAGAGAATAAATTCTTTATTAGAAAATGTTTAGCTTTTCCCTTTTAGCCTGCCACATCTCCTCGAGATGTGTTCCTAACACTTGCTTTGTTGTTGGGAGTGGTGGGGAGATATAATCTGTTTGATTGATATTTTCTTGAGCAAGATATTGAACATCCATAACAATTCTTTGCAGCTATTAAATTTAGCCATTTCCAAAGAACAAAGCAGCAGATTAAGCTCCTAGTTAATTTGGCTTCTCTTTAATAGCTTCTAAGATGTTTTTTCATTCCAAGTTTAAGAAAAACCCTTACAACCCGCCTGTGTTTTCTAAGTAATATTGGTAATGTTGTTCCTTACAACAGTGACAATGCCAGCAGTTGTTCCTTGGCTGTGTTCCCAGCAAGTATAATTTAACAGGTGAGAAATAAAGTATGTGAGTGAGATAACAGTGTGAAACTCTAAATTTAGGTGATATTGAGGGCTTTTTTGTAAATTGTAATGATTCTTTCTGTTTTTCCTCAGAAGGCATGGAGAGGCTTAGTGTCATCTTTATTAAAATTGAAAAAGGTTCTGCATTTTGACAGGAAAAAAGTTCTGGCTTTTACATGTTGTTATAAATCAAAGAACACTTTTTTTTCCCTTTGTTTGTTTCACAGCCTTCGTATGAAAGATAACTCCTTTGGAGCTAGTGTTAAGAAGAGCTAGGGAGTTACTGTAAATGATGCTCTAGATTGTACTTGATTAAATTCCCATTTTAGCTGGCTGAAGTGTGTTTTCTGTTCTGCAAGAAGTCTGGTGACAGGTAGTGTCACAGCTTAGCTTTCTGCCTTGACTCTTGGCTTGGACACACCCAAGAACATTAGGTCTGCCCAGCAAGTTCTGGAAAACCTTGCTACCTAAATGCCAGGGGTTTTTATTATTATTATTGTGGGTTTTTTTCCCCTCTCTCTTTCTCTCTGTGTTTTGATGAAGTCTCTGGCTGTGTGCTGGGATTCTGTGTTACCTTGGTTTTCTCTAGCCCTGGTAATAGCATTTTGGAATAAAGGAACATCAGGTGGGATTGGGGCCCGCAGAAAAGCAGAGGGTCTGTGCTTCTGTTCTGATGAATGGACAGCAGATGTCTGCCTGGTAGGTTTCTACAAAGGAGAACGCTGAGGTTATGGTAACAGTAGGAAAGCTTGTTTGGATGGCTCGTACATGAAGTGACCCTGGAAGTTCAGACATTTTCCATGAAGATGAAAAGTTCTTTCTACTTGAAAAAGTACATTTTGAGGCACAGCAGAAGGATCTGTTGTATCTAACTGATATGGCTAAAGGTAGATGTAGACTTGCTGAATTTAGGATTCTGATCCCCTATTCCTAAAAATGCCACAATACTTGTCATCAGGGCAAAACTTGATGTTAAGGCACAAGGACTTATCTTGTAGATACTTTTGGAAGTCTTATCCATTGTATTTATGACCAAGAGTAATTATGTAGTAACTGTGAATATCAGATTTTTCCATAATATTAATACAGTCTATTAAAAAAAAAAAAATAATGTTCACTGTTTTCCAAGACTGCAAGAATCAACCTGGTCTTATATGTAAAATGTTAATTATCATTGCTTTAGAGAGGAAGTAAAATCTCCAATATTTTGCATCACTGTCTCAATTTTACTACAGTGAAAGACAGGATGTAGCTTTTTGTGAAGTATATCTGTTCATTTCCAAAGGCCTTTGGTTGCATAACTAAGAAATAAAAAGAGTCTCTAAAGGAAGTCTCCTTAAACCTCTTTTAATGTTTCTGCATTTTGCTAATTTATTTGGAAGTGAGTTTTTAAATCCAAATTTTATTACACTATAATGTGCTATATTGAGCTTCTTTGCTTAAAGATATGTTATTGCTTTGAGCCTATTAAAAAAAAATTAAGCATCTCAACCTTGGAATTTGAATTGAAATATGCAATGATCCATGTATTCTCTGCTCTGAGTAGCCTGTCAATAGATATGGGTTTCAATATTATATTTTAATAACTCCCTTTCTTACCTTTTGTTAGTGTTTGTCATTTTGATGGTCTCCACAGATATCTTAAAACCTAAGCACCTTCTGCAAATGTTATGAGTATAATAATAAAACTCAAGCAACAGGAAGTCATAAAAATAATATTCATGTTTTCTTTCCATTTTAATGAGCTAAAGTTTTATATTCTTTCACCAATATCCCTTTACTTCAGGAGTGATCCCACCGGTTTCAGTAAGAATGCTTAGAGAACGGAATACTATTCAGTGTCAATAAAATGACAGAATATAGCCTCAGAATGCAGTTATTTTCCAGTAATAAGTATTCCCATTGTAAGTCTCTTTAAAAATAGGGAGAGAGAAAAAGGTATAACGAAATAAACTTCCATTCATATTCATGGAGAAGCTAATGGTAGCAGAGAAGTTGATCACTAGACAATGTTTTCAGTACTAGCCATCTTTTACATTAAAAAGGAAGAAACAGCTATTGCAGTTTCGCCCTCTGAACTCTTCTTTTGATGACTCCTGCCCATTCAACTTAGAGTATCAATTACTATATATTATCCAGTCCATCACAGTTACTGAATTTAAATATAAGTATAATTATATGACTTAACATTTCAAAATCCTTCACCTGTGTTTATAGTTCGTTAGTGTTCTTTGTACACAACGACTTGTTATATGTCAGGCTGAGAAGAAGGCTGGATCAAAGCTAAACCAACCTGTGGATATCTTGACAATGCTGCTCTAATGCCTTCAACCCCAAAATAATCAGTTTTGGAGATTCTATACTTTCATGAAAGCAACTTCAGCAGAGAAAAGCAAAGGACCTGAATCTTTGAAAAGGTACGGATAGATACCACTCTTCACTTTGGCCATGATGCTGAATATGAGGGACAATGAGTTGTACTCATGTCACACAATATTATTGTCTGTGGCTTAGAGAACTGTGCTTCTAGCA
Source organism: Micropsitta finschii (assembly GCA_034783455.1). Lineage (NCBI taxonomy): Eukaryota > Metazoa > Chordata > Aves > Psittaciformes > Psittacidae > Micropsitta > Micropsitta finschii. The sequence goes on along the minus strand of JAVHNF010032745.1, from coordinate 40,004 downwards.
GTGTGATCAGTCTGTTCTGACTGCTGCAGCTTTCTGTAGGTGGCTACACTTTATTAACTGGCAGGACAATGGTCTGTTTCCTTGGAAGGGAGCAGAAGAAATCACTCTGCTTTATGACACCTCACACAGTCATCTGGAAGGAAACCAGAGTATAACCACCTCCTCTCTGCAGTAGCAATAAGGTTTTGAAATCTGTTTTCTCTAGGAACTGGCCATGAGAATATAGTGAGCTGCTATATTGACTTTGCTGCTTATCTTGCGGAATGATCTTGTTTTGCTACAAACTACTAAGTTTTATATCTACATACTTCTGTCATTGTGTACCTAGGGTTTGCACTTGATCATACAAGTGCCATGTAACCATAATGTGAATTAAATAATTCATCTATAACCTAAGGTTGGTTTCTGATCCACCAAGAGGGTTCATCTGGCTTGTGGCCTGCTACTGACTTCCTTGTAAAGGCCTCCCAAAGATAGGCAGATCTGTAATTTGGTGTATGTCTATCCAAAGCTTTTGGGAAAGAAAATGAGTTATTTTACCTGCAGAGATCAGCTGCTTACTCTACATATCTGCCATCACATGGCAGGAAATAAGGCTAAGGTATACGCCATGGCAGGGATTTTGGGCACTGCTGGCCTTGCACCAGGTAGATGAGGTCTCCTGGATCTGTCATAATTCAAATAGTTAATGTCACAGCTCACTGCATATATGACTTGGGAAAATAAATATCCATAAAGCTTACCACAGAGAAAGCTAGACTGTCAAAGGAAAGGTTCAACAGAACTTCACTTGAAATTACAAAATCAGTATGATAAATGGCTCCGAAATAATGCAGCATAAGACACAGGATGATCTACCCATGAAATAAATATACACTCTATTGACAACAAGCAGGAGTGAGAAAAACAAAAGTTTAATACACGGAAGATTTATAATTCCTCCTTAGAAATCACTGGTAAACTGGTGGGCCTACAGGAGAAAAATTAATGCTTTTCAGGAACTGAGTTTCAGGAAAGGTCCTGAGGCATGCTGATGGGAGTTTCTGCATGGACGTGTTCATTTAGAGCAGAATGCAATATAAAGCTGTTAACTCCAGCTAGTTATTTGTGCAAAGGCTTGTTTTCCTAGTCTTGATATTGGAAGATGTCTGCTTATCTCTCTCCTCACAACTCTGATTTGATGTTTTCCTGTCAATTTATGACATGACAAATGTAAGTAGCCATGGGGACCTGGGCTCCAGCTATCTGCCTTCTGCAGCTCTATGTATGAAATAGCCGAGCCTGCAATGGTGCCTGTCCAGGCAATGAACATAGTGTCCTTGCTCCTCAGCAGTGTGACCAAAGGCACTGCTGCCAGGCTTCCTACCTCACTGGAAAGAAAAAATGAAGTTGACAGGAGCTTATAGGCTTCAAAAGCACATAGGTTTCATGTTGTTAAGCTTGCTGTGAGGGAAGAGGGGGGACTTTGGGGGGAATATCTTTCAGCAGTCAGCTTTAAGGTATAAAGAAACATTAAAAACATAGTTTTATTGAAGCTCTCTAGTCCGACTTTCAGGATGGTGGTCTTGATGGGATGTCAGTCTGAGACAACACAAATACTGGGGTACAAAACCAGTAAAATTACTGCTATAACCAGGCAAGGAGTCGCTAAGGGACAGAAGACATAGAGTGGCTACAGCCCACCTCCCTTAAAAGGTGGATATTCTCCTCGTCATGGGCTGGAGAAGCAGCTGAAAGGCCGAACCTGGTGCTGCTGTGGCTACTGCAGCAGTGGTGAAGCCTGTCTGTAGCTACAAAGACTTTGTAAACATTTCAGTTGTACCATTTCTATCAGCTTCACATTTTTCCTCTGTAACAGTAAACAAATCAAATGTTTCTGTGTATAAAGGCAGATCATCTGCAGTGAGGAAGGCTTTCTGCTCCAGAAGTTACAATTAAAAATAGTTTCTTTGCATCAAGAAGAATGTCTGAGCACTGTATCTGTCATCTCTTGGGTAAATTTATAACAGTTTATTTCGCCATTAGAGATATAAAAGACATATCGAGTAAGCTGATACTAAACAGGGTTATAAAACAGACAGAAACCTAATCCAAGGGGCTGACAGCTATAACTCAAACCCAGATCTATCAGGGAGCTTGAGGGACAGACAAGTAGGCAGGAATCTCAAGGACAACCCAATTCTCCATCTCCTCTGAGTGCTTGTCTGGGGATATCAGCTGCTCCCTGTCCATATGTGAAAAATCTTCTGCCCAATCCCTTTCCAACGTCATCTCTTGCCACTGTGTCCCTTCTTTGCACAAGGGACCCTGTGTTTTCTACCCGCTTTATTCAGCCCCATGGATACCTTTCCTTAAATCACTGGTGGGTTTTTAGGTGCTGAATTGTGTGGTGCACAGAGTAGGGCACCAAGCTCAGGCTGAGAAGGTCAAGCTCTCTTCTTCTCCCTGCAAGTGATGTTTCCACCCAGCACTCCCATTTCCATCATGCTTTTGTTTCTTCTTTTATATTGAGAACTCAGTGTCTAAAAAATGCTTCAAAAAACATAGTCTAGCCATCCCAAAGCAGCATTGGAGCTGTCTGGGGCCTTCAGGAGCTATGGGAACACCAGAAATAACTATTTTCCCATCTGCAACTGAAAAACAAAGCAAAAGTGACAAACACTTTTGTTAAGGTGACTGATCTTCATGCTTGACAAAAGGCTGACTGGTGAGGCAGAGCGCTGTCTTTGGGACAGCTACTATTTACTCAATGAGCAACATTGGCTGTCAGCTATATGGATAAAGAGGGAAAAAAGACAAAGGAAAAATCATTTCAAGCTTTACACTTTTTGCACTGTTCTGGGGAAAGGGCGGAAGTTATAAATGGGGTGCTGTGGTCAAGCATATGATTGGGACCCAGGGGGAGATTTCTCTTTGGCAATATAGGCTTTTCGGCATGAGCTGCTGGTACCTAGGAGCCACATTGTCTTGGGTACTCTGCTTTTTGTGCTGGAAAGCCCACATGAAGCTGGTGGCTGACTCCAGCCACAGGTGATTTTCCATAGGCCTTAGGAATAGAACACAAAACTGTGGGAAATGAGGAATGTCACTGAGTAGCTCAGTTTCTTTTACTGGAATTAATCACCAACTGGTGTACTCCTCAGCTTCAGTTTGGCTGCTGCACAGACTTTGAAAGTGCTTATCAGGTTGCACTCTTCATACTTTCATTTGCTTTATCTGACCTCTTCCACTACTGCAGCTGCTTTACTTCAAAATAACAGATAGGAAAACACAGTTTCAGTATTTGGTTTTCTTTAAGTCCTCCCTTCTCAATTAAAATGATAACCCATGGCAGATTTATTATTAATTTGTGAGAAGAATGCCTAAGAACTACACTTATTTTAGGTACTCATGCAAAACCCTTATCGTTTATTTCATCCAGGCACCTTACAGACATCATTTTATTAGTTTTTGTGACCTTCATGGGATGATTAAGCCAGGTTTGGGAAGCTATCACAAGGGATTCAAGTAGAAGATGTGAAGAGCTCTGAAGACTTACATTGGTGCATCAATCAGAATCACTGGAAAGCTGATTTTAAAAGATTTGGCCCATTGTGATTTATCTGAGGATTATTGTAGGGTGTTTGGTTGTATGTGTCTGGCTTTGTTTGTTTTTTTTTTTCCATAGTGACTATGGGTAAGTGGAATTTAATTAGGCATTGTAGAAACAGTTGGGTAATACTGTAGTCAGTAACAATGGTGTATCTGAATACTTCACAGGTTGTTCTTCCAGTGTGTGTTTACTGACATTGCTCATTTAAGATCCCTATGAAGCTGGAAATGTTTTAAAGATGATTAACTAGCAAACTATTCAGAGCAGAAAATCTGTTCTCTTCATCAGACCAAGGAAGGAAAACTTGCGAATCCAGAGAGTTGGTTTTGGTTGAATGTTATAAATATACAAACACTAAGACTTGGAAATAGAAGGAAGAAAAAAAGGAAGTGATACTTACAGCTCTGCCTCTGAAAGGGAAATCTTCCCTTAAATTTGCTATTCTCTCTTAACTGCAGGGTCAGTGTAAAACACTGGTGACAAGTAGTGCAATGGATTGGTGTTAATAACTATTAATAAATCTGATAGCACCAATAATATCTAACTGCCCTTGGTATGTGTTTAATGGACTCTCATTGTATGAATATAATGGAAATAAATGTGTCTTGTACAAGAAGTATCAAACCCACACATATAGTGTCAGTCCTCAAGCATAGCTCTGAAGTACAGGTTAGTGTGGGGAAAAAAGCTTAAAGAACTTTAAGGTGCTGGGTTGTTTTTTTTCTCCTTTCAGTGTTTAGATGGGAAACTCACAGGTGAATCATAAGGGAAGGTTACACAGTGTGAGTTAAAAAGGAAACCCCAGAATTTACGAGGATAAGTTATTCCACAAACACTTCCCCACAGGATTAAATCCTACTCTAAGTCCTTATAGGCCAGTACCAGCGTTACAGGAACTCTTCTGAAGGTAGCTGGAAATACCCTGTCTTCATTTCATCACTCAAAACATTCGTGGGGTTTTGCAGCTAAAAATTGTTTGCTTTCTCAAGCTACATTGTTGTACTTCCCAGAGCGTGCTCTCTGTTTACTGGGAGCAAAGAGGGGAATGAGTGCTCAGTGTGATGGGCAACATATGGGATCGAGTGAGACATCCAATGAATGTGGATGCAGTCAAAGCTGTTCTTTAGCTCAGAGTGAATATTAATGATGTTTCCAAGGTTCATGAATAAACTCTTTCAGAACATGAAGTTCTCAGGGGGAAAAAAACAACCTCTCCTATTAAAGAAATATGCCCATGTTGCCATTGAATCAGAACCCTGCAGTAGCAACAAGAGTTCCTGTAAGTATATATAAAATATATATATTATCTTGTGCATGTCTTTTGGTACAGTCAGTTTAAAATCCTTAAGATATCAATGCAGAAATACCCTAGTTCTGTATGCTGACAGTATGAGGTCCAAGCCCACAGGATCAGGGCATCAGTCAGCTCGTATCTCTGGCTTTGTCAAGGTTTGTGGACTTACCTGGATCCGGATCAGGGTTTCCCTGGCAATGCCGTATGCCATCATTTTCTTTCTGTGGATGGAAGGGAAATGAGACATGCTCTGCAGTATTGTGCCAATATTCAGTCCAACAGCAAAGCTGGAATGTGCTTACCTTCCACATCTAACCTCTGCTTTCTGTCCTGTCCACTTTGTCATTAATGGCTACAAAGGTCTCCCATAAAAGCACCCTTGACCTTCGCAGCCCTTCTCTCCTTTTTTGGATGTAGATATAATGTATGAACTCTTTCTTCCAGTCATCAACAAGAGGCTGTCTCACAAAAATGTGTCTGTGTGTTTATAGCCTAGGGAAAAATAGAACAGAATTTTGATTTTGGTGTAAAACAGTGGCAATATGGAGATGGTGAAGCTTTTGGTATCATGGAGATTTGGTCAAAGGTTGGAGCAATCAGATATTATTGTAACACAAACAGGTACCTAGAGACTACAGTAATGGTTCTAACAATTATTATTATACGTGACTAACACTATGAACTATCTTCATCAAATAAATACAAGTCCTTTAAAGAAATGAAATTGAGAAAGTCTTTCCATACATTTTGATATTGCTGTAAGTGCCACCAAAACCAGCTATCACTGCCTTCATTGTGGACACCCCAGTGCAAGGGCAGCTCTGGGGAAGCCACAGGACTGCGACTCCACACCAGCACCCTTTTCAGTTGTTCAAAACTGGAGTTAAAGAGATTAAGATCTCACAAGGCTACCTGAAGATGAGCTTTGAGGATTCTTCTGAGTGATGCTTCGTTTTTATGCCTACAGTGGACAAGATTTCTGAACATTCTAAAATTTAATGCATAATTGTGATAGGAATGGGGGGGTTAGGTGGTTTTTATCCTTACCTGATCATGCTGGTGGCAACATAACCCCACTGGCTTTGCTTATGCTTTAGTTCCCATCTGCAGTTGCACCCATGAGGCTCTGTAGGCAGTTTGCCACATGTAGATTTCTTTTCTTGTCAAACACCAGAAGGAGATAAGAGTACTAAAGACATAACAGCTTGCTGTGATTTCTTGAGATTATGATAACCTGTAAATGCTGGCTTTTGGGGTTAAGCCTGTTGCCCACTAGTCTTTCAAGTGTATTATTGGGCATTTCTGAAAACATTGTCCAAAGTCTGCCTTTAGAGTGCACACTGAAGACCTGTGGTCTAAAGCTCTGAAGTGCAACATGCAAATCCTAAGTCAAATCCCTGAGATTTCAAATGTGTCCACTGTGCTAAAAATATATTTCTGTAAACTGTACTGCATATAAATTCATTGTGATGGACACCAGCCATGTTTTCTTCTTCTAAAAAGAAACAGTTTAAGCAAGGAAGTATTGAGTAATAATGAGCTTCCAGAGCTATAATTTACAAGAAAAGCGTGCTTCATGATGAAGAGGAGATAAAAGCTGCCTTGAACATCTCATGGTCTAAATAGACAAATAATATATTCAGAGACAGGCTCAATCATTCCATAAAGGGCCAAAAAAAAAGCTTTTATTGAGTGTGACTTTGATTTTACTCAGTGTATTTTCACATTAACAAGCCATCCACATGTGGTTTTTGTTTTCTTATCTGGATTATAGAGTAGGGAAGTCTTTCCTAAGCAGGCTGCATCAATCCACGCATTCCAGCTAAAATTCGCAGTGTAAAGTCCTGCAAACTGCTGCAAATAATTCATTACTGGACACATCCTTTACTATTCCTAAAGCAAAGCATCAGATAGGAACAAGAACACTGCCTAGCATTTTAGTGATGCTTTTATTGGATGGAAAAGGGGTGATGAACTCCCTAGTAAATCTGTCAGTAGGAAAGACCCTTGAAAATAATATGGTTCTTCACT
>JAVHNF010032740.1:6975-22351 GCA_034783455.1 Micropsitta finschii | reverse complement strand
TTCAGGTTTCTTTTCCTGGTTTTTTTAATTGAGGAAATGAATAAGTATTTTAGAATACCTCTTCTTCTTAATAGTTCAAAGTGTATTAATGTATTATTCATCATGATGAGGTCACATACACACTGAGCTTGTGTGAATGTCTATAACAGAGGATAAAGTTAATGATGTTGACTTGAGCACATGGGGTAAGTCAGATGGACTTCCACCTTTTCTGGAGAGGCTGAGCTTCTTTTCTGAGGTTTTTGTCCTCTGGATTAACTCCAGAAGCTAAGCATTTGAGGTGGTCATGCCGATTTATTAGCAAGATTGAACAGGGAGTATTTTCTTTATTTTTTTGTTAAGGGGTTTTGGGTTTTGTTACCACTAACTGACTTTTGCCATGGATACATCTACTGACTAATGTTGTAGGAGCACAGAAGGCTTGTTAGCCCATTGTCATGTTGCTTTCCACAAAGTGCCCAATGCATTCATCATATTTAGTCCTAAATTATTTTTAAACAAAAACATTTGAGAATCAACTTCATTGTTTCCCCAAGTGTGCTGGTATTTGTTCTGACTGTACAAGTTCAGAACATTGTATAAATTGCTTATCTGATGCCAAATTAAGAAACTCATAATTTCAGTGCCCTGGACTGGGCCATACGCATGAAGAATATGATGGTCTGCTGGCTGCTAAGGAGTCTCAGTTTTCATGAAAGCCTTTGAGAGGCATTGTTGAGTGATTAGGTGGATTAGGAATCACAGGAAGAGTGAGCTGGGAGAAATGCTGTAACATCCTGAGAATTAAGCAACCTGCATTGCTGTATTTCAGGTGTGACACCAGAGACTGATAAGGGTGAAAAATCAGTTCTGACAAGACTTACATGCTGGTCTCTGAAATTGGGAGTGAACCTGAAGACAGAAGTCGTTGTGGTTTTGGATCAGGAGAATAAGACTACAGAGGCTAGAACAAGTCCCTCAGATAAAATGAACAAGGGGTGTTGAGTTTGTGAGAAAAGGCTCAAGTTCCTTGTTGGGAAATTTATAAAAATGCTTAGTGGATCATCTACCACCATTTAGTGGGCCAAATTCAGTATGTTGTTCCCCATTACTGGTGTCTCTCTACCCATGAGTAGATTTCCAGCAAGGAACAGCAAACTGTTTCTAGAACAGTGGAATTGCCAGTGGGGATCAGACAGAAGGTTATTCTGATGCAGGATCCCTCCTGTATGTTGCCAGGACTGGAGAAAAGGATGAAGAACTTGCAGGATACAGACAGGGGGTGAATTCCTCTTAAGATCATTGTATTTTAACTCTAAAGGGTTAGGTTGTTGTAAAAGCTGAAGTGTGGTATTTTAGGTTGCTTCCAAAATGTATAACCTGCAACTGTTACAGGTCCTGATGGTTTTGTGTTCCTTGTTTCTTGAGACATCTGCTGGGTGTTAGGGTTCAACAGTGTATGAGAGCATGAGCTCCACTCTGCTGTCTTAGAGCACTGTATGAAAAAGTATTTCCCTTTATTAATTTCAGATTTGTTGCTTTCCATTTCCCTGTACTGTTATTCATAATGCATCATGGTGTTTCGTGCTTTTATTTGAATTTTGCTGCATGCTGTGCTAAGTCTTCATTCATAATGATGTTCAGATCGTTTTGCAGGCAGATTTGAAACAAAAAAAAATCTCTTACCACAGAGTATTTTATGCTTCTTGGGGAGGTCCTTTGCTAGTATGCAGTGATTACAGTGTATCTGTGATCTTACACTAGTAAACTTCCCCTGGATTAGATTTAGCTTCAGTAAACAGAAAATCTGTGATTTATTTTTGAAGTGGTGCATTCTGTTCCAGTTAAATTTTGCTCCCTGCTGCCCATTCTGTAGCTTTGTTTATCTTTTAACCATGCTGCAAGTATACAAGTGGACTAAATTACAAATCTCATAATACTTACAAGGACATCAGAACATTTGTGGCTAAAATTTTTTTGTCTCCTTGCAGCCTTGCCCTTCATGTAGTACCACCCTTGCTCCCCACTGTGATGTCAGCATAGAGGAAGGAGCTATCCAAAATGGTTGTCAGGATGAGCATAAAAACAGTACAAAGGTAATTTAAGTATTTGTCAATTCCCTTGTTTCCCCTTATTTCTCTGCTTCAGTTAGCTTTCTCTGTTTTGCATTGCTGTTCCTTTATTCAAGCTCTTAAGCAGCAGAACTGATTTTGGGTTTGAGCAGATTTTCTAAAATTTAGTTGAGCTCTCCCCCAAATTTTTGAAATTATTAGTAGTTTTATGACCCCAGTTTGATACTGAAAAGAACCTAAAATTGGGCTCTTTATATTATACTGAGAATAGCTAAAACAAGTGGAACAAACACCCTCACCGTGTTCTCCATCCCTTACACCCATAGGCTGTGTGTCATCTAGCCACAAGTTCCACATGGTCTTGCCAGTGTCTTCTGTGTTGTAGCTCTAAGACAAGCCATTCCTATTCATGTGCTCAGCTGAAATTCATGGCCTTAAAGTCAGTTTGCATACTTTTTCCTAGCAACAAATGCAGTGTCTTACATATTCAGCATGCTACTGCCCAGATTCCTTTCCTTGCCTGTTGCTTAGATATTCTTGCAGAAGTCACCTGCTTCTTTAGAGTACCAGACATTGGTGGTTCATCATCTTGTCTGTGGGCTTCGTAACCTCTCCACTCTACCTGTCATCTCTCACTCCTTCCTGAATATTAAGCTCCTGCCTAATGCAGATTGGATACCAGTGTTCATCGCCTGATTGATATATTTTCAAATAGGTTTAATGCTTTCTCTCACTGGGAAGAATCACTTTATAAACACACTCAGAGATAGCCATCTTATTCTTCACATCTGTCTTTACAGCTCTTCTTGCACTTAGAGCTAATTGAAAACCTTGCCAGCACTTATTCTACTGATGAACTGCTACATTAATCTGTGTTTGTCCCTCTACTCTCTGTCTGTATTTGACCCATTGTCTCTTACGCTGAAACTGTAATCTCAAAAGCAGGGACTGTCTTACCGGAAATGGTATGTAAAGCAGTAGACCATGTTCTGTGCCAGGGTTCCTAGGATACAGCCTGAGAAAAAATAAAATTATAATCCCTTCATCTCTGAGAGAAATATTGCAGAGTGGCCAGTAGGTACTGGTCTCAAAACAGCATGAGATCTTTAAGACAGAAAACACTGTGGGAAATCTGCCCAGGATGCCAAGATGGTATGCACGAGATGCTTCTTCCCCAGGCTGCCTCTGCCCCCATGCCAGGGAGCTCCAGGAAGCGACTGCAGACAGATTTTCCTGAGGTACCAATGTCATGTGTTGTCTTCATCAGAATTATCCTTTAAGATTCTTCCTACTAAGGTGTATTAGTTTCATGTGTGTTAATGAGCAAGTCATCTAACTTTGCTTAGAAGAGATCTGCACAGTGCTGAATAAAATGTCATTTCACTGGAAGAAGCACAAAGCAGAGACCAAATCACACATGTCCTTCTTTGATTTGGGTGTTATTGCTAAGGCAAAAATTGTAGCAGTTAGGTGGCTGTTCAGTGAGTCTGGGATGCCTATTTAGCTGAAAGCTTAAAGAGCAGCTTTGTGCACGAAGTTGCTGTGGTGTTTGATTTCCAAATCTTTGCAGTCTCAGCTTTCTTGAGAAGAGCCACAAGCTCCCTCTGCCCATCTCTGGAGTCTGTTCCCTTCCCATGCCCTGGTGCTGTGCCTGGCCCTGTAGCACTCATGTCCTCCATCTTAGGAAACATTAGTGATGTTAGCCATGTTCTTGGACCTCCATGGGTCCCAACAGCCTCTGAAGCTTCTTCTTGATGAGAAGAAACTGTCACATGGCGCACCAAACCTCTGAGTGCTCAAAACCACCTATACGGGCTGTTGCCATCAGAAACCACAGCAACGTTGGAGCTAACAACTTTTAATAAATAGGGATTTTCTCCTGGCATGCAAGCACTTTCACACTCTAATCCTCTCCTGTTAAGATTAACAGAGTGAAGACAGCATAGGAAAGCCTTGAGCTGACTGAAGGGAAGAATTTTCTTAGGGATTTGAGCCTTTGCCAAGGAGCTAAAGAGAAAAGGCCAAGAGAAGTCCGTGCTGACCTTCTCTGAAAGAGCAGGAATTTTCAATGTGTTTTTCAGATGAACTTGAGTAACAGGGAAAGCAAACAGTGCATGGAGCCCTTGTCTTTTATTCGAGCTGTTCATAGCAAAAATGCTGCACTCTTGGTTACTGCTTTTCAAGTAATGACAACTGCTGCAAGGGTGAGGAAAAGGGGAAAGGTTCTTTACCAGGAAAAAAATCAAAGGTGATAACTATGACCTTCATCTTTTTTTTAGGCCCCAAGTTCTGGGAAGTGCTCTGAGCAAATGTAATCCTTAGCATAAATTAAAAAGAACCCACACCAAACAATAAAAACCTTTAATTTCTAGCAACTTTTTGGACATTTCTCTTTGGTTTGCCTTTGTTAATACTTCTCATCTCAAAACCAGAGGTTACCCTGGCACTGCAACATGTCTTGTGCTCCATAGCGTTGTTGTCTCTGGATAGGCTGGATAGCCTGCAGGAGGTTGCAGAAGGACTTTCTCTGAAGCTGCTGGATGTTTTCCTTAAGGAAAGAAACTCTTGACTTCTTATGGGAGAAGTTCTTGTGTTTCTGGCTTGGCAGGAGAGTGCCCTTCTGCCATACGCAAGTGTCTCTCCAGTCTTGGGACTTGGTTTTGGTCTGCTTTTGCTGAGATATGTGTTGCTGAAATCACCTTTCTCTTCTGATGGTTATGGTCTTCAGCAAAACATTGGCAGCACACCAAGGTAACTACTAAATTTCCTATTCTGCTTTGTCATCTGCTGCCACTCTGCTGGGAACACCTGCAAGCTGCCATAACAACTGTTGTGAGTGGTAGAAGGGACTAGACTGGAAATCCTTTCATCGCCTGGCTGCCAGCAAACAGCTCTAGGAGCTCACAGCTCCATCAGGGCAGCCTGCAGGGTGGGGATCCTGCATCTCTCCTAGGCAGGAGGAAGGGGAAGCACAGCCCACCTTCCTCCTGCTTTTGTTGTAGCCCCAGGGAACCATTCCAACACACCTTGTTATGACTTTAGCCCTCAAGGTCTTGGCAAGTTATTGCTAAGTCAAAAAAGGAGCCAAGCCTGAGTGCTTTTTGACTCTTCGCTTCACAAAGTGACATTCTGCTGCTCCATTAGTCATCTATCTGCACTGCTCGTGTCTGCAGCTTTTGTTATACCTCTCTATATTCACATGCCTTGTTTGCTGGAGAGGGACTTTATACAGGGGCATGTAGTGACAGGACAAGGGGAAATGGCTTTAAACTGAAAGAAGAGAGATGTAGATTGGATACTAGGAAGAAATTCTTCCCTGTAAGGGTGGTAAGGCACTGGCACAGGTTGCCCAAAGAAGCTGTGGCTGTCCCATCCCTGGCAGTGTTCAAGGCCAGGTTAGATGGGGCTTTGAGTAACCTGGTCTAGTGAAAGGTGTCCCTGCCCACATCATGGGGTTGAAACTAGATGATCTTTGAGGTCCCTTCCAACCCAAACCATTCTGTGATCCTATGATCGATAATACAAGTAAGTTGAATTAATTCTGCATGGGCAGCCAGAAAACAGGTATTTCTTAACCTTAACTAAGTTGATTTTACAATCTAAGTAACATGTTTCAGTGCATAGTTGGGGTGGTGAATTATATTTATGGTATTTATGGTCACTGTGGTGGCATCCAAGAATACTCTTCTGGAGGTGCTTGTCACTGTTGTGCTGACTGCCGTACAGGCAGGAATGAAGAAGCTTCTGTCATGAGTAGGTTTCAGGATGAGGATAAATGATACGTGATAAATGGTAAGATGGGGGGGGATATGAACATTCAAATGTGCCAAGTTTGATACACGTTTGCATTTGTCACAATTTAAAAATGAAGCATTAATTAATGCAAAGGCAAAAAAAAAGCCAGAAAGTAGTATATTTTAGTGAAGAAAACATGGTTTCATTTGCAGGAAGCTCTGAGAAAGCAGGAGGGCTGTAGTGGTTAGTGGAAGGATCAGCAAGGGCTGACAGAGTAAGTTGTCTCATGACCTGTGGAAAAACAGCACAGTCTAAGTAGGATTTTAAAAAGCTTCTTAGAAGCATTTTGACTCTTAAGATGAGTGAATAAAGTATGGGCTTGTGGGTGGTCTTCATTGTGTGGGTGAAAATGTGCTTTGTTTTCTGCTTCTTGAACCCTTCGTTCCTTGGTTCCAAAGAGAGGCAAAAAGATGCTGCCTAAATCAGTATACCTTACAGAAGATGTGAACGACTTCAAGGCAGGTGGGGTTAGGTCTTTGACATGATCAGGTAGAAGCTTAGTGAGCTGAGGGAAGAACCTCTTTCAACTTTTGCTCCATTAAATCTCTTCTACTTTCTCAGCCACTAATGTTCCCTGTTGCATTTTGCTTTCTGTCATTCAGGGTCCAGGAGGACACAGTCCAAAGACTCAAAATGGACTTTTGAGTCCTCCACAAGAAGAAAAGCTCAGCAATAGTCAAACCTCGCTTTATGAAATGTTGCAGGAGAAAGGAAGATGGGGCGGAGTGAGTCTGGATCAGTCAGCTCTTCTTCCTTTGAGGTTCAAAAACATCAGAGAGAAGACAGATGCTCACTTTGTGGATGTGATTAAAGAAGACAGGTAAGGAAATTAGAGCTGTACAATATAAAATTGTGTAAAGGCAAGAAGTCAGTAACAGGGTCCCATATCTTTAATCTTTTATGTGTGTGCTTTTTGCCTAATGTCAATAATTATTGTTAACATATGTCATATGTTTTCTGATCCTTAGTCTGTATTCTGCTTAAACTACAGTAGGGACTTGATGTCAAAAACATTCTGTTTAGGAATACTTTAAGCCAGGTTTTTCATCATTTCTGTGGTCAATAGGCATTCTTCAATCAAGTCTTCAAAAAGGAAAAATACTCTTTAAACAATTTGTCATGAAGTTGAATTCCTATCTCTACATTCAAAAGTCCTCTTAATGCACATAAGTGTTTACCTTCCCCTGCATTTTAAAGTGTAAAGTAAAATCTGAACCACAAAACCTTATATTTTTGTATAGCAAAAGAACAACATCTGGTAACATTGTATGACTAATACCTGGAAATCATATTGGATTTGGAAGCATAATTAATAGCAGTGAATTCTTATGCACCTACTACCTACCTATCTAATTTTGTAAAGTTCTTCTTTCATTCTTCTGTAAAGAGCTTCTCTCTCTGTTGCAAACTAAAGCCTTATTTAGGGCACAGGAAAATATGTTCTTCAGAATTCAGTAGTGTGTGATTTCTGTACATGCACAGCCATATCTCCGTTATTATGGCAGTGATTTGACTGAAGCAACTAAACAGATAACTTGAGTTTATTATTACTTATGGTTATTCTAATTTTTGCTTCACTGTTCCACCCAGATTAAGGGTATTTTATTTAAATCTCCTTGAAACTGGATGCTTGTTTAGATTCCAGGCTGCTTGGAACCAGGGACACTGTTGTTTTAGCTGAAGAACTCATTAAAGCAGAGAGGAGTGAGAGGGAGAGATACAAGTCTCTCTCTGGTCTCTTCTCTGGGTTTCTTCAGGTTACATTTCTCCTATGGCCAACTTCAGGTAAAATTTAGGGTCTGTCCCATTTCCTCATCCCTTCCTCCAGTGCATGGTCTGTCATTAGTGACTGAGAATAGGCGTTTAGCTGATATTTTCAAATATCAGAAGACATACAGACTGGGAAAGTCCAAATATTGGCAGAAATCAGCAAGAACAAAGTGGATTTTGTTTAAAATGTAACAAGCATGCTGCAAATTTAAGTGATAGAAGTAGCTGAATTTATGCAGTTGTTCTGCTGAAGGTATCTAGCTCAAGCCCTTGTGATCCTGGTGCTTTCCTCCTCCATTTACAACATTGATAATTTTTCTGATTTGAAAGAGGAAAAAGTAGGACCATGTGTGACATCAGTCGAAGCCTAGCTTTTTTTTTGGTCTCAATTAAATATCATCATTACCATATTAAGTGGGCCATTTCTTGTTGCCAGGGAAACCTCTCTGCTGAGTTCAGTTCATGTAAACATAACTTTCCAAAAATAAGCTTCTGATTAATTAGATCTATGCAAAATGCTTTAAGCCTACCATTTTACATTAGTCCTTCTTAACATTTCTTGATGTGATGTAATAAGTCATTTTAAAAACATTCTTGATTTCCTACTGTAAAAATTGCTGGTCTTGACTAAGTTAGTGTCCATGAGGATGTTTGAATGGGAAATTGGAGTTTTCTCAGGGAGGGGTGATGAACTCCAGACTTCCCCATGGTCATTGTAAGTGTAAGCCTGTTCACAAGAATAATACTGGAGTTCTGCTGCTTTTGTTTTAGTTACTACACACCCAACAGCAGCAAAGGGTGAGCTTCCCCTAGCACTGTGCAGTGATGTGCATGTGTGGTGCACAATGCTGGTGTTCTGGTCAGTAATATAAATTCCTATTAACAGAAAGTACCTAACCCAGATATCATGATAAGGTGTGTAAATTAGCCACACCGGCTTCCTGTACATCTGGGAAGAATTAAACACATCCTAGGGAGGATCTGGGAGCCTGTGCATTGTGTTAGGAAGCTGCCTAGTGCTGGCTAAGTGGAAATGCTGGACACTGGTGATATTTCTCATTTCCCAGCCTCTTTCTAGAGTTTAGGTGTGTGGCTGAGAGTTTCACAAGTGGCCACTGGTCTCTCTGTATGGAGAGATGTCACCTTACAACAGATACCTCAGCACAGTTCCAGCTGTCTTTAAAAATAGTAACAATAAAGGCAGTTAGTGCATCATGTTCGTATCATTGCATTATACAAGATTCCTTTTCATATAAGTTCTTAGTTTTCATCTTAAATGTTTAATTTGATTGGGGATACCCTCAAAGGATTCTCACTTTTTAGATTTTTATTTCCAAGAAAAATGACATATTCCTTAGGTTATAAACCTTTAGAAGAAGTGCAAGAAACAAATACTCCTGCATAATCAGGACAGTACTTACAAATGATCTCTGTAAACTTACAGAGCAGAAATACAAAGCTCTCCCAGAAGCTGGGTTCTGTGCAGCCCTTCATCCCCTGCTTGGGTCAGTTTCCTGTTTAAATACTTTTAAAATCTGTTTGTTTCTTTCATCTCCCACTTCCCAGTCTTACTTGATTGAGGAAAAATAGAAATCACTTGTGCTGGGGAGGCACAGTGCCCCCTGGGAAGCAGATTATGTACTTGAGTCTGTTTAGTCAACTAAACTGGGATCTTCCCCTTTGGGACAGGTGACAATGGACAGGGAGCGGGTCTGGCGTTTGGCTGGATGACATCAGAAATGCTGCATTTGCCCTGGTTTCATCGTGTTGTATGTTCTGTTTCGTGCTGCACTGACAAATGGGATTGTTCTTCCTACATCCTTTAACCATTGCAACTCCAGCACAGCATCACCATACTCACCATGAGCTCCTCTGGAGGAAGAAAGTGAATTCAACAGTATTAAGGAAAGGAAAAGGAAAAGGAAAGGAAAACTTCTAAAATTCATATTATAAGATGAACTTAGAAACATCTAAGAGAGATTAGGGAGGGAGGGAAGGCAAGAATAAAAGAGGGAAAGAGGACTCAAGTGAATGTGTCCTGTCATCCCTCCACAGTATCCTGATGTTTTTCATATTTTTAATGTTCTAGCCAAGGCCAGAATGCTTCAAGGTTATAAAGTGTCTGCCATAATCATGGTTGAAGTCTTTTGTCTTATCAAGCTTCAGTCTAGGAATGTGTGGTTGGTTGGTCTTGCATCTCAAGGAAAAAAGTGCTTCTCACATGACATCATGTGCTGGGAGCTTGTACTTCCAAAAAACCTCTTAGCCAAGTGTTCATGAAAAATAAGAAGAGAAGAAAACAAAAGCACCCCCACCCCACGCCTGAGGAAAAGCAATTCAGGCACAGGTTAGCTCTGTGGGATATTTCAGCTTCTTCATCTGCTTAGGATTTGATCTTGTGTACATCTCTGGGTTTTGCTTAAAGAGATCAACTTGAAAATAGCCCACTCTGTTGCTCCAGTGCTAGAATTTTCAAGGTGGAAAAAGCACTCGGAAAGAAGCTGTCTCATCTCAGATTCTACAGCAATTTCAAAACCAGCTAGTTCACTGTAAGTAACAAGTGCTTGAGAATGAAAGGAGATTCATAGCAAGAGCCAGTGTTTGGAAGTCTCAGATGAGGATGGCACAGAAGAGATTGTGACGGGTGGTCCCAGCAATAAAATGGTGTAAGCAGACATGACCTTACTCTGTGACTGTCAGGCACAAAGCACTCCATGCACTGTAAGTTGAGTCCTTTCAGCTTTTTAACACCTACTGGAGAAAGAAAAGGTTTGCACACCAAGTGCCATAGGTGTCATTAGAAAACTGACAACCAAAACTCAAAAATGTTCCACTTTTGCTGCAGAGGATGAGGAATAGAAACAACTTTTAATGACTGAGGTCTCTTTTATGATTTTTTTTCTGCACCTGACACTGGAAGAGAAGGTGAAGGAGTGCATAAACACCCGCTGGTAGATGCTGCCTCCTGCTTCATTAGTCCCAGTGAGCTAGCTTCATTATTTGTTGGTGCCTTTGTTGATGATTCTGGTGATTTTAAATCTTCTGTTTCAGAACTACATTTAAGCTACCCATCTCCTCAGGTTCCATTTCTCCATGGCCCAGATCATAAACACTGGGAATGTTCCCGTTGAGTTACTGAGTTACTTTAATGTATTTGAACTAACAAGAAGGTGCTGGTTTCTAAAATGGACAATGTGTTTTGTTGGTTTTCTTGTTCCCCTAACAGTTTGTCACCTTTGTCATCCTTGGCTTGCTTTGAACAACAGAATTCCACCCAAGACACAAATACCCCACAGCCACATGTCTCCTGAGGCTGTGCCTCTGTAGCAGCAATTAACCTTTATTACTTGCTGGCTTATTTACAATTAGCTATAGTCATCCGGGGTTACAGCTGTTAAGTTTCTGGAGGGACTTGTTAGTCTCCTTCTGAAAGTATGAAAGTTTGCTCTGGCATTTTTTATGTAAAGTATTTCCTTTGACTGAGCAGCGATGTGGATAAGTGGGTACCTCAGTGACTGAGAGCAAACAAAAGCTGCAGGAACTTCAAAGCCAAGTACCAGCGTCCCTAGAAACAGAAACCATGGAATGGCAGCCTCTCAAAGAGTAATAGCTGAATTAACTGATGTTGATACCATCTTTTCTCTCTAGCCTCATGAAAGACTATTTCTTTAAACCACCAATTAACAAGTTGAGCCTGAACTTCTTGGATCAGGATTTGGAGATGACCTACAGAACGAGCTATCAGGAAGAGGTATGTTTCTCTCAGCATTGGTTTCCTTTTGTAATCTGTCTAAGCAACTATCTGCCATTGTTTTTAACACTTTTCATTGCAGTTGATGACGAGGGTCATGAAATGTCCAGTGTAAATTACTACTTGTTATTGCTTCCTCTGGAAACAGTCTCCTTCCAGTTTACCTGTCTTGTGCCATGTGCTGAGTCTAGTCTAACATTTGGGCTAGAAGTGCATTTTCACAGTCCACCAAGATACGCTAATATAATACACTAATACTTCTCACTTGCCTTTTCTCCATTTTCAGGTTGGTTAGGGCTAAATGCTACTTGCCTTCTCATGAAATATCCTAACTTTCAGAATGGTAAATGAATTTGATCCTTGTTCATGTCACAGTCTCACGGTTGTCCCTGTGGAACCTGATCTGAACTCAAATGTCCTGAATTCTGTTAAGTGTGCTGCATTTAGAAACAGGCAGTTCAAATCACTGTGTAATTCTGAGAACAGTGAGTAAATTGTAAGAAACTTTGTGCTTTCTTCAGTATTCTACACTGAGTGTAAAGAGTCCTTACTTCCTTTGGCAGCTAATAATATCGCAGGCTTTCCATATCAGTAGATATTTGCTTGTTTTCCAGTGATTACAAATGAGATTTAACCTTTTGGGTTTGTTTTTTCTTAATAACAAAGAGAAGCATAGTTGTGTTGCTGTTCAGTTTGCTCACTTTGTTCAGGAGCTCCGTACTCATCCCACAGCACTGTGTTCTAGTGGTATCTCTCTGAATAAAGCTTATGTAGCAGTAGCAGAGAGAAATGTCCCATGGGATGCAGCCTGCAAAATATGCACAAACTATACAGAAAACAGTAAATCAAGTTCTTCTCAATGGAAAGATTGGAAAGAGAAGTGAAGCAGTGATAGGTCAATCTATATATGCTTGACTATTACTGTAGATATGTAGGAAATTCCTGGTATAAGCAGGAATGTGGTCTGTGCATTTTGTTAGTGCATGTAGAACTCCCTGGAAATGGGAATGTTCACTCTCTAGCAGTAACTGCAGCACTGGGCAAAAACCTGTTAAAGCCTCAATATTAGCATAAAACTGGCCCAGAACAACAACAACAACAAAATCTTCCCTTGGAGAGTGAAATGATTTGTCAGCACTCCTAGTTCTTTAATTGCCTTGCAGTAAACTGTTGCTGAGAGTAACTTCCAACACGACTGAGCTGACCTCTGATCTGGCTGCATGTGTGTTTGTGATCATTGTCCGTAAGCGGCTGTACTGCCCAGGAGCTTGTTTAGCTTGTTCTTGTTTGGAAATTAGGTGCTACATTACACTGTTAGGGCATCTTTAATGCTGTCACTTCAGGGTACAGTGCTGCTTTCCTTAATTCAATTTATGTGACTTTTTGTGTGGACTAACAGGATTATGCTACAGCTCTCATTAAAAGGTAATTTTGGCACTGAAATGATGCTAGCTGAATTTATTAGGTTGCGTAGAGGATACAAATGAGGAACAAGTTCATTTTCCCAATATTGCTAAGTGCAGATAGAGTTCTGAGGAGCAAAAGAAATTCCTAGGTGAACCAGAATACTAAAACTGAGCTACTTCATGGTGATATTGATAATAACATGCTTTCTGGTTTTCTTTGGAACTTGCTGTCTGTGGTCCCTTGGGCAGACATAAACTCTCACACAACTGAGCCAATCTAAGTAAGCCAGGTTGTGAAGCTCATGATCTCGTTTTCAGCTGGACTGGCCAAAGGAGCACACAGCACAGCTGCACAGCAGTACAGCCAGAATGAGATGGGGTGGGAATGTGTGGGGAGGGGTTATGGAAGAACAGAACTTGATGTCCTGGGCTCTGATCAATATAGATTACATAGCTTCCTGATGGATGCTTTTAGTCTGGGCTGAAAGGGACGTGTAAACTCTGCCATGGGCAAGAGACTGTTTCTGTAGAGTGGTGTTTGGAGGGTTTATGTAAGCAACCATTGGAGCTTAAAGGCATATTGTAAATTCAAATATTATTTTAAATAAAAATCCTTGAAGAAAACGTCTTACAACTTTATCTCCTAGTAATTATGGGGTTTATGTTTCCTTGCATAGAATAGACACTTTTCATATGGTTTATTTCTGTATTATAATACTCTGTAATTATCACCTCAGACCAGAGGGCTGTGCTGCCAGTGCTTTTTTCCAACGCAGACTTATTCTTAGGGAGCTGATGGCCATTGAACTACCTCTGCTGTCTCTTGTTTCAAAACAGTACTTACGCTGGATTAATGAAGCTGCAAAATGTTCTGTATTCCTTTATTTGGTTTTGTGAGCTGCTGTTTATGGCACAATTGAATTCAGCAAAATAGCATTTATTCATTTTCGTCCCTTCCCTCAATCCCTGTATTCCACACAGGTTATAAGGAATGCTCCAGTGAAGACTTTTGCCAGTGCTACCTTCAGCTCACTCCTGGACGTGTTCCTCTCCACCACAGTCTTCCTTATACTCTCTGTCACGTGTTTCCTGAAACACGGGATGGTCGCATCCCCTCCACCACCTGGAGCAGTTGTGGTGTTCATCATCGCCATCCTGCTAGAGGTGCTGTCCCTTGTCATCTCAATTAGGTAAATACAGCATAAGAAAGTCTTGAAATAGCAGTGAGAACTGAAATGGTGGCTGGCTTGGGAACATTTTGTTTGACAGTATCCTGGGAACTCACTTGGACGGTCTGTTAGATTTGGAGATCAGTGCTAGTGAAGCCAAGAAGGCTTGAGGCAGATCTTGTACAAAGAGAGGTCTAGCTACAGAAATTATAGGAGGAAAAGGTGACTCTGATAGAGGCCGCTTAAGGAAACAGAATCTGCACACTGTGCCTGCCCCTTATTGTTCCTTGTGATGCTACACACAGCTGTATACCTTCTCCCGTCACAGGGCCTTTAGAGTGAGGGAGTTCAAACAGAAAACTTACCTGTCCTTAAAATAAAAACTTAAAATTCCCAGCTAAAAGAGCATCATTCTGGTGTTAAAACTGAAATAATTTGTAGAAATGCAAAAAGCAGTCCTTTTCTCAAAGCAAACAAACAAGAAAAGTAAAAGAAGTGAACAAAAAAGATAAGTCACATTGCATCTGTCTAGAATTAGTTCTCTTTATGATCTCTATTTCAAGTCTCTTGGGTTTAATAGTCAAATAGGTTTTTTTTTCTCTCTTTGACACATAATTGGAGTTCAGCATTTCCCTCAACTCCTGGGTTGTGTGGCAGTCCTTGAGAAGGGAAGTGGCACTGGTTTGTCCCTACAGAAAGGGTGGCTTTGCAGGCAGTGCCAGCCCCACACTGGCTCTTTGCAGCCTGCAGTGAAGAATCCCTGATCCGTGGATCCTTAAAAGTGTCCCTGCAATCCCTGCACCTCAACCCCTTCTGTGCCCTTGGAGGTGAGGCCTGTACAAGTATTCCGTAAACTCATGCTCTCCTGGGTGTGTTGCCTGATTTATACAGATACCACATGTAGCCTGTTATTAACCCAGATGATACACCTAATAATAAGTTGCTTGTTTGTCTATACTTGTGAGAGCAACTTTATTCTGCTCTCTTCATCCCCTGTTTTCACTGCTCTTTCTCTGGCACAAGAGCATGTTAGAAAGGTTGGTGTCGGAAATGTATGTTCTACATGTAGTTCTGCAAATCTGTCAGGTATGGGTAAGTTAAAATGATTTTGTAATTACAAGTTAGAAGCCATTCTGCTGTGGTTTAAAAAGGAACAAGAGATTGCAGTTTGCACTCTTATTTTGGCGTCTCAGGGTCAAGGTGGAAAACACTTATTTATTACTTAAGCCAGTGACACAAGCTTTTAACTCAGTGTGTGTATTAATGTATATGCATATATACATGAAAGTTGCCAGGTAGGAGTAGATAGAGGTCATTTATGACCAGTGGAAATGCTTTTAAGGGTAGTATTTCTTACCAGGTGTCTTTGAGAGTTGCAGTTCGAATAGTATTGTGGTTCTGGAGATTTTAGAAATTCTAGGCAGTCAGAAAGTG
>JAVHNF010032725.1:0-23740 GCA_034783455.1 Micropsitta finschii | reverse complement strand
GAATGGGTTGCCTAAGGAAGGTCTGAATGCTCCATCCCTGGGGGTGTTCAAATCCAGGTTGGACAGAGCCTTGGGTGACATGGTCTGGTGTGAGGCATTCCTGCCCTCATGGCAGGGGGGTTAGAACTAGATGATCTTAAGGTCCTTTAAGAGCACTAACTATTGTATGATTCTATGATTTTAATGTGAATGAGCATGCTTGATATATATTTACACTATCTATATATTATAAAGGAATTTACTGCTCATAACACACAATGAATATCTAACTATGATGACATATTAGTTCCCAGCTTGATATGTGACTGCATAACAGTAAAATACTATTCTAATTTTGGAATATTTAAATTATTTTCCATTTTGCACTAAGGATATTTTTGAATTTTAATATTCTATTTTATAAGATATTAGCCAGAGTTCTCAGATTGCTTACGTCTCTACAGGGGAACATAATATAAAAACAGAGAGAAAGACTGGGACTCTTTAATATGTGGATTTGATAAAGTTATACGTTAATTGCTGCTATTATAGTAGTCAAGGAGCAGTTATTGTTGACTATGTGAAAATAACTTAAGAAATTTCCATTAATATTATAGTTTAAAAGCTCTTCTGAAAGAAATAGTTCAGCTTCCTTTGTGACCATGGTGAATATTTTATATTTTGTTGTAGAAAACAGCATGCATATTTTCAACAAGAGAATGTCCTTCCCATAACACCTCAAATAACATGTTCAATTTAAAATGTAAGCATGACATTCAGGCTTCATTTGCTGTTGGTGTCAATCTAAAAAAATATAAATTGATGCGGACAGAAAATTCTAATCTGATGCCCTAGGGCCAGATCCAATAAAACACTTAAGCATCTAAATTTGGTGTTAAACCAACTTTTATGTGTTTGTCGACCCCTCTACCCCTCTTTCCCCCCATCTTTGGAATCTTGGGGTGAAGCGAGCTGGGTCTTACATCCGTACAGTGTTTAGGGTAGGGATGCTAGGCAGGCACCAGTTACCCAAACCAGGTGCTGCAAACTGCGATTTAATGAAGTTAAAAAGTAGGACTATAGTCTGTCTAAAGTCAACAGAAAATCATATGCTTCTACCAGGAGCTAGTAAATAGAGAAACTCTGGTAATAGGACCACGGTATAAATTCCACCTTGCAGCCCCCACATGGCCAGAGTCTGGGGTCATAAGGGCAAAAGTATATTGGTAAAATATACTTCCCTCTTTTACACAAAGAACAGTGATTACGGATACTGCCCAGAAAATGCGTTACAGGTTCAGTTCTTTCTTTGGTCTACAAGGAATTAGGGGTGTGTGCTTAAGTCATTGATTACTCTGAACTCTTTTTTTAAGCACTTCAGATCGATGAGCAAAAAGAGGATCAGGATTCAGCAGTTTAGTCTTTAGGTTCTCTGCTAGTTCCTCTATTCTGTGCTATTTCCATATTTAACAGACAGCATCACTGAATAGCTGAATGAGCATTTAGCATCATAAAACCATCAAAACCACCATTTTTTGCACAGTCTGGGAGAACTGCAGGACCTCAGATAACAGCTGAGCAGGGTAAGTGATAGAATATACCTTGCCAAAACTGAGGGACTATCTAAAGCAAACTCTTGGAGTCACAGAAAATATCTAAAAAGACTCAGAGCTTTAATTTTAACTTAATTAAAAAAAATGAATGGATCTTTTCTAATGTGACTCCTATACTTCACAAAAGTCCTTCTTGTGAAATCTGACTTAATAAAACCAAATGTGCATCATCAAACAGTCCATAATTACAGGTTACAAAATCAGATACTTGGTTTTGATGATGGCTGTCAAGTACTTGGAACTAGTATCACATACTTGAACTTACCTTGCTCTTCTCAGGATCATTTGCAGTTCCACAGCTTCCTTTCAGTAAAATTCAAAAATCTGCTATGCTTTAATAAGGAAAAAATCCTGGAAACCTAGGCTAATTGACTTCTCTGGTCATACAGGTAATGACATTTTAAGTTACGCATGAACTATCGGGCAGACATGCTCTGCAGTGTCTCCTGTAGTCCTCCCTAGTCCAGACTAGGAACCTGGCTGGACCACAGCATAACCTTTAGCAAAGATAATCTAATCTAATCTAATCTAATCTAATCTAATCTAATCTAATCTAATCAAAGATAATCTAATCTCTTGGGTTCTTCTCATGGAACCCAAGGAGTGGGTGGAACTTCAAATGTGTACATTTGCTCTTGCCCCATCATGAAGCTAGGACATGGCCAAATTGCAAATCTGGAGGCAGCAGCTAGAAAATGTTCGCAACACCTATGGGTTATACAGGGTCTTTGATAACAGAAACTCTTCCTGGTTTCCTGCAACAAATATTGACCTAAAGCCTGATACAAACTTTCCAGTTTTAATAGACAGTGAATCAGACCCATAAAACCTAATGCGATTCTTGGTGGCATAATGACAACCTGACATGAAGGTGAGGTCACTCAAGACTGCACACACCAGAACCTAAGAACAGATTCTGAAGACAGTCTAAAGGCAAATTTAAGAAAATAAACAAAACTAGACAAGAGATTACTGGTAGCTTAAACTCCTCTTTGCCACTAATAATAATTCTGACTGTATTTTGAATAAAATGCATGTGATATTTGAAAGCCTGAATGCCCTCAAACTGTTATTCAGTTTGCAAGTGCCAACAAACTGTTTCTAAATATATTACATTACGTTGCATGAACTGAGTAAATTAGCTCCTTTGGTTTATGTTTATAACAGTAAAATGTTATTTTCTTTCCTGTTTCCAACTCATAGATCAGGTCAGAGAAATGATTCACCCCTCTGACATCTGTTAAGTCTTTTCAAAATTTAGTATGTTGATCAGTTGCCTCTGATAGAACTTTGCTCCTCCTTTAAATTCTGTTGGCTGTAAATAAATTGCTCTCTGATTTCAGATTAGTTGAGATTTTTGTCTTTTCATTTTTTTTAATGGAAAAGGAGACAAGAAGAGGAAAAACGGGGCCTTCTTTACCAGGCAGGATTTCCCAGTTTCAATTAAAAGCAATATAGTTGCAGCTAATAGATTTCTGGCAACAAAAGTGGCTTAGAAGAAAAAAAAAATAATGTTTAAATGCTTCATGATACTGAATTAGAATTCCTGTTTTCCTCTTTTTTCTTCTGAATCAGATGGTGAAGGCGATCATGTTTCAAAAACAATAGTACCAAGTCCTGTATATGTGTGTTTGCATTTATAAATATGGTTTCATTCCAAATAATTTGCAGTGGTAAGCAAGAGTTTGGAAATCTGATTGCAAGCTCACAGTGACAGAAGTAGATAATTACTATCTCCACAACTATCTGTAAGTTAGATCACTTGTTTTAATACAGATTAGATAAGTATTAAAGTTACAAGATTGGTATGAGAGACATGATAAATGTAGTCATGACAGAAAACAATTTTTAATTTAGTATACCCTATCAATCTAGATAGCCCATGAATATTTACCATTAATTCAGTAGGCTAAAGCAGAAGGGGGAACAAAGAACAAAAAATAGAAGGTTTGACCTAAACAAGGACTGAAGAAAGAAGAATTCTCAGCAGTTTTACTGAGAACAGATCTTGCAAAAACGTTAACTGGCAACAAACTGGAAAATACATTTGGGGGACCGTCAGAAACAAACCCTTCAAAAAAACTGAATGACATGCACAAATAAGAGCAATTCTTAATATGTGCTTCTCTTTGCAGGATTTACCAGTTTGATTACACTTAAATGAGTAACTTCAAAGGCTGAAATAAAATCATTTATGGAAATTCAAAACAAACCTATTTGATCACATCATACTTCACAGCAGGGATACAATTTGCAGGGGCTGAGTGAGGGCATAGTATAAGCTAAAACAGGTTGTGTGTGCAATGAACCAAACTAAATGGTTTGTATAAAAGAAATGTTGTTTCCATTAATTTTTCTAGTAATCCTATTAAAAATGCCACCTGTCCAGAATAGAATTGTCCAGATTTTAATTCTTTTTCATGTCTCAGTGTTCAAACACAAGGTAGAGAAGGTATCATAGCTATAAAAACATGGCCCAAAATGTCTTTTTGCTGAAATCTTTATTACTGCAGCAGTTTCCCCAGCTCTGTTTCTATGCCTACCTATTATACCTTTTGCTTTTTCTCTTGTGCTTAAAGAACTGATTTTTCTGAGAAGCTCAAAGAATATTTTTTCAATGGATATGTCATATTTCTAACTTCTCTTTAACTAAAACATTTTTAGTCTGTAATTCACATATAAGTAAATATAACATCAATTTACCTTTTAAAATTCCACCACCACCCCTTCAAAATCCCCTGTAACAACCCTGAACAGAAACTTAAATTTGAATACCAACAGAGATGAAATGGTGTCATAATCAGCATAAGTGCATGTGGACTATTCACCTAGATCAAACACTTTGGTCATATACTCAATTAAATTTAAATCCCATTATATAATGTGTACCAGCCTCATTTTATGCAATTGCCTAATTTAATGCCTTGGTATTAGCCTTTTTCCTTTTTGCACACATGGACTAATTTTCACGGTGCTCAGTCCCTTTGGGAAGTAGGTCATTAAAGTCAACTGGATGGTGACAGAAACTTAATATCTAAACAATGTTGTAGAAGGGTCAGCAACATAACAGTAATGTAAAACTGTTTTTCACTCATCCTTCTTTGTAACATTTATGAAAATCCTCCTCATTTAAATATTGTTCATTAATCTCAAGGACCACAAAGTAGAAGAATCAAGGAAGCTATCATTCTGTTGTAATTTAATTTGTGAAGCAAAAAGCAAACAAGCAAATGACCCTAATTGAAAAAAATAAAAATCAAAATTATAATACTCTTTAGCTGTTGAGACAATACTTGTTTTACACTGAAATAGTAGAATAATGATACTCATATTACCTTTCTCAATGTGCATTCTTTTTGTCTCATGTCCCACATCATGACCAGCCAGATCGCCTTCTTTAGGTCCAGGCAGGACATTAGGTGACAAACCCATCAGCATTTGGTTCATAGATAGCCCGTTCTGATGGACAGCTGCTAGATACAAGTGCAGGCAGAAAGAAAATCAGCTGTTATATTAACAATACACTTTTGTACTTATTTTATATAGTTTTCCTCTTAATTATGAAAGAATTCTAACAACCACAAAGTTACTTAATTTGTGCTATCAGTATCCATAGAGCAAGACAGTTTCTTCCTGTTACTTTTAGTTCAAAACAATTAATTTTAAAAAAGAAGAGTTCAGTACCTTTGGACAAAGTTGGATGCTTTATTTTCTTGTTTATTTAACAAGAACTGAAATGCAAAATGAAGCAAGCCCAAAAAGCACAGAAGGTTATGAGTTACTTACTTCTTTTAGTTAGTTAGCTGCAAAAAAAAAAAAATCTTGTATATCAGTATTCCCAATATGCACTTCCCAACTTCCCTAAATAAAGCATTGTGGCCTTCCAGGTGATAAACACTTTTTCAAAATCCACTGTGCAACAGTAGGATTGCTTATTTGCTCATCAGACAGCTTGACAAGCTCTTTCCAACAGTTCTCAAACAGACCTTCATGATTCTCAAAACATACCTTAGAAACGCATACAGGGTGGTTTATATTCCTATGCTTTTATCCTGAAAAACTTTATTTGCAAGAGGTTTATGCTATTTCTAATAAAGCATTTCTTTATATATAACCCTTATTTCTGTACCCTACATCTTACTCTTGCTGGCACCACAAAAGCAGATGTATTTAAGGTGTTACGTTAACAGATAAGAGAGAAAAAGAGTCGTTTTATAAATAAATAAGTTACTGAAATGATTCAGTATTTGAGGAACTCTGTTATGCTCACATTGGAAGAAACAATGTGCAAAGGTCCCACTCCTCTCTGCTGGTAAGTAACCAGAGTAAGATGAATTTGTTTACAAAAAATAAGTGTCATTCATTAGGAAAAACAGTATCTCTCTAACTTTTTTTTTTTTTTTTTTTAAGAGAGCAATTGAAAAGATCTGCAGTGTTTGGTTTGGTTTGGGGTTTTTTTAGTAGACTAATCAATTTAAAAAAACAAAAACAAACCTAAATTACAAATCCAGGTTTGTAAGATTTTTTTCCAGAACTTTCCTTACAACCTCTGTGGTAGGTTGACCCTGGCTGGATATCAGGTACCCACCAAAGCCACTCTATTGCTTCCCTCCCCAAGAGAGAGCGAAAAATATAACAAAAGGCTCGTGGGTCAAGCCTAGGGAAATAGTCAGGGCACAATATATGGGATGCCAGTTTAATCTGCAATCTGAATCGTCCAAGTGATAAGAAAACAGAATTTTCAGCTTGTCATGGTCAGGCCTCATTTCTTTTCTTTGGTAAGTCATTTTTCATCACATAGTAATGAAAGATCTTTCATCAGAAGGTCAATGAAGAGTCAGCTTCCTAAGTCTGCAGAGAGCCTGAAAGGGAGCAGTCTAAAAGATGCATGTGCTGCTTTCTAATCAACATGACTATGTATTTCATATAGGGTTTTCTTGGCCTTCTATCTGCATGCCACATCCTCTAGTTTCACGTACTAACAAATTCCACTGTGGGAAGATGCCCTGAAAGCACAAAAACCCGCAATGGATTAATAATAAAAGGAATGGACAAGCACAATATGGATTTAAGTAAATATCCATAAAATATGTATACAACCTTGATTTCCAGGCTTTTGCACTGGAATATCATAGAACTCAGGGCTTTTGCCATGTAATATACATCCTGTACTTGAAGCCTTGATAAAAATGGTATTACTCTGAGACACTGGGGTTTAATTTCACCCCATCCCTTGTGAGCTATGAGGTAACAATACTCTCTGTATCTTATTTCTCACCATTCCAAATCTTTATATTAAAAAAAATTATGAAGTACACACATTTTTTTATTGATTTAACCTAATTCTTCTCTTTACCAAGCAATTCTACCATGTAAAATGTTGCTTATGAAGTCAGATTTAATTTAGAAATCAAACCAGAGTAACCAGATTAAATAAAACTCAATTTCTTTAAAAAATGTTTACACTATATGTTCAGTTCTAAAACTAATCTAGCAAATTGCTTCTCAGCTGCAATTCTGTATATCATAGCTCATATCTTTATGCTTAATATGACATGATGGCAGTTTATACCAGTACTCGTTAATGTAGCATCAGATATTATGATACTGTAAACTGGGTAACATAATGTTGGGAGATGGTTATTGCACACAGCTGGTACAGGTGAAAGAAGCAGCTGTTAGGGTCCTTTCAGTGCTTCTTTCAAGGTTTAGGTGCACATCTCTGTATTTGGGAGAAGACAAGCTCTACAGATAGAGATGAAACTGGTTCTGTACTTCTGAAAGAAAGCGTTTTTGAAAAATGCTGATTGTGGGTTTTCTTTTAAGAGTAAAGACTTACTATTAGTACAAATTAGATCAGGCCTGAATGGCTGAATAACTCGTACTCTCCACAGTCAAAAGTTATGTGAAAATTATAAATCACAAATCAGTTGTAGCAGGAGGTAGCAAGTAAGAGCAGAACACTGCAATTTGAGTAACGGGTCAGTGTAACTGCTAAATAGATTCAGATGCATCACTTAGCAGAATTTCCTCATATCCAAAAATAACTTGTCCTATATATAAGACTTGAGTATTTTATTAGTGAAAATTTGCTACACCTGCTTAAATTTCTGACAAGTTGAAACATGAACTAATTGGTTCCAAAGAATGTAGCATATAAGTGGACTGAATAAATACAGTGTTCTTGTTTGGAAGGTCCTGTATTTGATATTTTCTGTATGGGAAGGTGGCTGTCATTGAGATGTTAGGGGAAAAAAGGAGGAACGCTGAAATTACATTTTAGGTTTGAATTACAGAATAGTCTGGGTTGGAAGGGACCTTCAAAGCTCACCTAGTCCAACCCCCCTTCACTGAGAAGGGACATCTTCAACTAGATCAGGTTGCCCAGAACCACATCCAGCCTGGCTTTGAATGTCTTCAGGGGTGACACATCCACCACCTCTCTGGGCAACCACTTCCAGTATTTTACCACCCTCATTGTAGAAAGTTCTGTACTTAAATCTAGATTTTACTCTGTTTAGCCTGTTTCATGGAGCATTAGGCTTTGTTGGGGTAACATTCCTTTTGCATAGCCACTTTTATTTTCAAAGATTTCTTCTCTCCAGCTCCCTTGCCGTTTACTCTGACAAGGAGCCCCACCATGCCTAGCCATTACTAAATCAACATGCTCAATCACCACTTCAGTTTTATAATCTTTATTTACAAAGTGGTATCTGCTTTTTTATCTTTCAGACTTTTAAGAGGTCTGCTTAAGGAGATTTGTACTTGTGTCAGAGTACAATAGATCAGTCATATATGAGCTGTCTATAATCTGACTGCTTTTATCTGAGACTTTTCTGTTGGCACCTCAAGAAATACAGTGTTACAGAAAGAATCTGACTTTTGGCTTTTGTTTTTCAAAGCTGAGCTTTGTACACTTTACATTTAAGGAGTCCCTAAAGGTGTCTCATGGACTTTAAAATAAAGATGTGTAATACACTCTTTTGAGAATGCTGGCTTCTAAAAGTTAGAACCACTAGGTATGATTGCTGATTCTTTCATAGCACTGTTCATAATGTGTTATGAAACTGCTTCATAAGATGCTGCATTATTAAAATATTTTTGAGAAGACAAAAGTGAATTGCAGGAAGAACCTGATCTTTAATTACAGCAAGATCACCTGTATTCGTATGTGTGCTTGTGTATACATATGCATTTGCATATTATGATCTTTAAGTCACACTGTCATAAAAAGATTGTGAATGTATATACACCTTCTTCCAAAGTAGCCTGCTGAAGTAGGGGATTCAAACCATTTTGTGAGCTCCATGTGGCCTATAGACTATATTTCTACTGGTGAGAATTCAGTCCTTGGCTAAAAATAAATAAATAAAAATATTTGGTCCTCTCTGGTTACATTCAGAACTTCCAGGTATGAGCAGATGTACCTTGTGGTCTGGTAACTTCTGGAGTCTGTAGAAGGTCTGACATGAATATTTAGAAGTAGGAACCTTCTTTTCCTTTTTTTGTATGTACCTCCCACCATACTGAAACAGCAGCATTAATGCCCTGTTGAAGGAGCCCACACCATCCTTGCATTAGCCCTTCCTCAAGCCCCACTTCTGGAGCTCAGATTGAATCAGAAGGGTTTCTGGGGAAGGAAATGGAAGATGAAAATGGAAAGTTTTTGCCCTTGATTGCAACGACACTTTTATTAAATGCAAGGCATATGCATCACTTAAACTCATCCTTTGCATCAGTGACACTTATTCTTTCACAATCCTTATGCAGAAGGATGTGATTTTTTTTTAAGTTTATTTTGGTAGCTGTTTTTGCTTTTTTCTGTTTGACATAAGCTTTAAATTAAAATTCTCCCATATCCACATGAGCATATGGCTCCCAGTATTATCAATAGTATCAATGAGAGATGAGAGGCAAACCTGATTTATCCCTGCCAAGCCTGCATCCTGCATTCCTTACTGCCTTCCATTTGCCTGCAAGTTACACAAGGAAAAGCTGTAAGGCTGTACCCCAAATGTGGTTTGAATGTAGAATTTTGTTTTCCTTGGAACATTTTGACTGTCCTGCTAGAACTGAATTCAAAGGCAAAGCAGATAAATAGGCATTATTGTAAGCATTGTGAAGGATACCCCAAAGCATCAGGTCTTGTTGAGAATATATTCTTAAACAGACTTTGAAGTGTTTAATGAAGTTGACCTAAATCACGAAGATGCTGTTAAAAAAGCATTACAGTTATTTCAGCTGTCTGAGGTACAATAGGTTAGGCCCCAAATTTGTGATGAAAATAAGTTGAGAACCTGCGCCTGGTTTGAAGTAATCAGTGCAGTATTTATAGAACAGCATTCCTACATATCATTGAGATTCATGAATAGCTGATATCTTAAGACAAGTTTGCTTGAACCACCTTGCCAAGTTTCTAGGGATTTGTTGTATCTGCTTAATGATATTATTCCGTGTTTTACTTCAAGCAATTTTTAATGTGGGTCATGTGTGCAAGTTCTACTTCAAAACTTTGTTTTCAATTAGTTAAAATTTTGTCAGAATTCACAAGGTGAGTTGCTAGTTTGTTGTAAGGTAAAATGTTTCTGAAAAAGCTTAGTCCTTCCCAAGAACAAGGGCCCAAGAAAAAAAATTGCTTCGGGAAGCTCAGGAAGCGGGTTTGTTACATACCTGATGTAAAGATAAATAGGTGCAGCAAAAAGAGGATACATGTGCACAACGAGTTAAACTGAGGTGGGACAGCACTTCTTAACCTTTGGAGAGATTGACTTTGTGATTTTGTGTAGTATTTCATATGAATTTACTGATGTATGTTTGGTATTTAACCACTGTACGATGACACGATCAGCTTAACACCCCCTCATTCTCCATATTAGTGATTTTGCATGTGGCTGAGTTCTACTGGCTGTTTTCAGACAGTCCTTTGAAGTATTAGATCTGGTTTAGAAACAGCAAAAAATTACCCTTAACCTATAAGCTAAATGTTGCCTGAGCTAGTAGATTTTTGCAGGTTTGAATTCTCCAGTACTGACTAAGCTGATTCTAGCATTACGAAGTTTTATGTTGGAAGTGCTTTTATGGAAGTGAACAGAAGTCTTTTTGCTAACCTTAAAAGCTACATGAGTAGCTTTTTACTTTATTTGTCTAACAATTGGTTTTAAGACACCTACTCTCCCCTTCGTTTCAATATGAAGGTGGACACAGAACACTTTTAAGATGTCAAAGCTAACTTTCATTAGTTTCCTTTGAACACTATTTACAGAAGCAGAACATGTGAAAATTCCTGTTTGTGTTTGAAATAGTCTTTCTTTGCACATGGTCATATTTTAAATTGAATCTTTGGCTGTCTCCTAGGAGTCAAAAGCATCTTGAAAACATTGTCTCAAGGTCATGGGTTCTTGGGGCTGTTTAGATTTTGAAGCTTTTAATATCTGCCAAACAGTATTTTTGCTTCCAGTTCTGACAGCTAATAGAACTGGTTAATTATATTTTAGAGATATGGTCCATGCTAATTTAAGGAAAAAATACTGAAGTATTTTAAAGAAATTGGTATTTAAATGACTTAAGTTTATAAGACTGGTACCTGGCTCTTTAAAATATCCCCTTTTGCTAATGACATTAACAAATATGTCTCTGTACAGATTTTCTTTCAGAATACCTTATTTCATAAGGGGATCCATAAGGCTATTCTTGGTGGTGGCAGTGGCAGCAATTTCTTTTCTCTGTGTCTTTCCCTCTCTCTGCATTGCTAAAGCAAACTACATTTCAATGGTGATGGGAAAGCTGGCAACAAACACTGGCCAAAGAATTGTTATCTAATTATTCATGAGAAAGCTCCATAATCAAATTAGGTATTTCTACTGCAAAATAGTAGATTTACAAAAATGTTGATTCTTGTACAGCCTGTGCTTTGGCACATAGCACCTTATCAGTGTTTACTGTTTCCTCCTTCCAGGAAAACATGAAAATATGAGCTTTACTTGGGTTTTGCTGGGTTTTTTAAATAGCTTTTCTCACATTTTGCAAATTCTCAGACTTGGGATGTAAGACTGATTGTCTTGTCCATACCATACTTCACTACATCCTAACAGGGCACATCATTCGTAACAAAGAAATACAGTCCAAGAAATAAATCAAATTAATCTTGAAATTCAAGTGGCTGTAGTTCAGAAGAGCAGATAAGCAGCAGCATTCTTAAGAATGAGTCTTCAACATGATAACCTATGGCACAGTTCTTGCAAACTGTAGCAGTAAATGTTATCTATTACTGTTAGGTGCATAAGATAAAGATGGGCTGGAAAGATAAAGCATGGAAAATCTGCCAAATAAAAGCCCAGATTGTGCATTAGGTGGTAATAAAGTTTGGGAGCTTAAATGGTTTTACTGTTTCCCACAATCATCAGTCTGTTCTGGTTTTATTCTCAAATAATGAGTTAGTATTAAATTAACAGCCCTGTTGATCTGGCTGAAGAGACAGTGAGCTTGACAGTAAGGCAGATTTCCTCTCCCCTTTAAAAGCTGCAGCTAAATATATTGTATCTTGTTAGAAGAACATCTCCACAGATTTGTCAAAATTTTTAAGTTAATGTACAGATATAGTCAAATACAGATTAGGTGTGCCTTGAATGTTGATGTGACCCAGGCTCTTAAATATGATAATAACTAACTATTGCTTTTTCTGCATGGAAGAATAACATCCACAGTTATAAGAAGTAATTAGTTTTGAAAGTTACTGTGAAATACAGTGTACTTCAGGTACTCCTTAAAAGCACTTTGCCATAACTCAGATATCCCTTTTCCTAAGTTTAATAACATAAATAGCTTTAAAACCAATATTGCCTAAAATTTAGTATTCTCAGAGGATTTTATTTCTTTGTAACCTCTTAGGAAATTGGCTGGTTAGACTTCTTTTATACTTTGTTAGTTTCTTCACAGACTTTTTCCAAAGAAAGCACACCCTGTATAAAGAACAGAACATAAGTGAGCTTACTTTCTTTGCCTGCCCAAACAGTAATAGGTTCTCACTTTGCCTAGGAAGTGAAAATATGTGGTTAACTGTGTGTGTTTATAAGTAACCCCCAGTTAACAATCTAACAAGGTTTTGTGCTGCTAAATACATCCATGCCCACAAAAATGTGTGAAAGTTTCAGTAATGCAAGAGTTTCAGTGCAGTGGAATTATGCAATGGAAGAGCATAATCCTCACTCTTTTTTGTCCAAGTGTTACCTTGCACAAAAAATAGGAGGGCTTGAAGCAATGATATTCACAGAAATTGGTAATCAAGAAATTCTTCGAGTGTTTCCCTTTTGCTTGCATTAAAAACAATTTATCAAGCAGCAAATGTGCAAGCCCAGCATTTTAAATATTTAAATGGCATCCATATGCTTCTCTCAAGTAAAGCTCATAATTTCAGTGGTTTTGTTGTGTTTTTTCTTCCCCTGTGCCATGGGTGTCCCAGTATCTCATGATTGTTAATGAAGCAGTTTTTAAAGAGTTGTATTTTACAATGCAGAGAGTGGAGGATGCTTTTTATACATTGGTACGAGAGATTCGGCAGTACAGAATGAAAAAAATCAGCAAAGAAGAAAAGACTCCAGGGTGCGTGAAAATTAAAAAATGCCTTATAATGTAACAGGGTAAGTTTTGTAATGTAACAGGGTAGGTTTTACAAATCACTTGCTAAATAAAAATGATCAACGATATCTTGCAAATCAGACATTTCATGGTTAATCAATGACATAAATTAAGATCTAAAGCCAATCAGATTTCAGTATGGTAGTCCTGAATAATATTGCTAGCAAACACCCAAGTATGGATTTGCTTTGTTTTATGGGGTTTTGATAAATAGATGAAGAAGTCTTCACTGTATATTAAGTTCTCCATCTGTGAAACAGAGACCAAGTTTTGAGTGTGAAGAGGTTTAATGTTTTGTTATAGATGTATTGCAGAGACAGCTGAAGTGAATATTGATTGAATCTTCAAGTTGATGAACTGAGGGGAGAAGGTAATAATATTTACAGTCCTCAGATGCAGAAACAGGAGGAGGTTCCTAATCCAGCACAGCACTACTTGGGTAGCAGCTGGCATACAGGATTTCTTAATTCCCGGGCTCTTCTTTATGCCATGCTGGTTTTGAAAAAATTTACCTTTTCCAGAAATACAGCAGCAGAGCAACAGCGAATTAAAATCAGGAGGAAAAGAAGTAATGAAAAAAAAAAACCAAAAAAACCAAACAAACAACAACAAAAAAAACCCACAAAAAAGCACCCAAACCAAAATCCTCACAAAATAATTTTTTATCCATATACTCCACTGTAAGGAAAAAAGGGAGGAGAAGGCAGAAGTACTTCTGCGATACTGAGGAAGTGCTACTCTAAATCCCTTCCAGTGCCTTGTGAATAAACCATCAGAACAGCTCTTTGCATATATTGCTGCTCCATTATTTCATTGCCTCTTACTGTACCAGAGCAGCGGGTGGGTTGTTACTTCTTACATACTTGTCCAATAAGAGGTTGACCTGGAATTTCCCATTCCCAGTAAAAGAAAAAACATTTTCCAGGGGAAGGAGGAGAAATTTTGTTTCATATCAGTTTCTACTAGATCTGATCAGGCTTATTATATTCTCAGCTTTTAAGTGATGAGAGAATTACTTCTCCAAGGTAATTCTTTAGATGTTTCCTTAAAACCATACACTTTGTGATACTTTTGTATCAAAGGTTTCCTTTGCAGGGAACTAGAAGCTTTAGTTACCAAACTCCCCAGTCTTGAGTCCAAATATCAGTAAGGTTTATACCATCAAAATACCTTGTTTTATTCTTTCCTAGCTGTTAAAAGGACAACTAACAGCAGCTTGGCAAGATTGCTTTTGATGAGAGCAATATGAATTAAATTGCTAAAGTATACCTGCTGAAAACCAACTTTGCCATTTCCTGCTGTCTTACTAATGTAGCCAAATCTCAAAGTAGAATTTCTTTCTGTGTACTGAGACTTTAAAGATCCTGAATCTGTCTGCTTTTCCTCTTTGTGGATTTCCTTAGGAGACGGAGAACAGGATGGTGGGAATTGTGGTTTTCATAATTTTTTTTCAGTGGAAGCATCTTTTCAGGTTTTAAGGTTGGGTTTTTTTGATAGCTCAGTGAATATGTGCTTTCTTCCTATCAGCTTCTTTTTCTTTCTTTCTGCCTATGTCCAAGAGAAGTATGTTTTTGAGGTTTTGGTGGGTGGTGTTTTTTCCCCAGATGGGGGAAATTTTTTTTATCAACAGTGGATATGGTTGGGTTTTGATTTGGTTTTTTTTTGTCCATAGCCTATTTAGAAAATAGTCTTGGATATAAAACTGTAGAACTCTTAAGAGTCTGCTCAGGGGAGGAAGCATTTGTTTTTATACTCAAGTGAATTCTAAGTAGTATTAATGGTAATTTCAGCAACTTTGTATTTAAGAGGCTGAGATGAAGAAAGCATATTCCAAAATTATCGTGGTACAGCTGTAGTTCTGTAGTGTTTCTAGTGGAATCAGAAATCTGGTATTTAAAACAGACTGTCTTGTATTACTTTCAGTAAGAAGTCGTATTAATTCGGTCTGATGCATAATAGATAGCTAAGGGGAGCAGCACTTAATGATGCAAGTCAGCTGGGATTTTAGACTTCAAAAATACTCATTATAGCACTTTGCAATAATAGCATTTATTTTCCTTTCTTGCTCTGGATAATCAAATTGGATGGCTGTGTTTTGCTGTCTCTTAGAATATTCAGTTTATCCTCTTGCTGCTTATGGGATGCCTTCTTTGTTATATTAATCTTGTACAAGGTAATGGCAAACTTTGACTACTCAGATTACCATTAACTGCTGATGCTTTTCAGAGATTCATTCCTTTGGGTGTTACACAGAAAAGAAGAAAGTCCAGAACATCTTTTGTTCTGTTTATAATTTCTAACTAGCAAGAAGAAACTCCTTAAAAAGTACATGTAAAATCTTTAAAAGATCTCTTTCTTGAAAGTGTTAAGGTTTTTACATAAAAGTTTTACTATAACTAAAATTTCTCTAGGGCATAAGTTAGACATCTAGATAATGTAATTCTGATAAGAGCTGGGTTAATAGTAAAAAGTTTGAATTACAGAAGTTCTAGATTTGAATGTAGAAGTTTCTAGATTCTTTATTAAAACTGTAATGTTTTTTTCCATAGTACTAGAGGTGTACAAATAATTTGCTGTTGGCTGATACCTGTCTATGTGTATATGTTTTGTATATTTAAAGAAAAATATAAAACCGACTCTTCTCTACAATTTATAACTTGTTTAAGGGTCTGCGTATGTCTAGCGGAAGGTTTCCCTGCCCATGGCAGGGGTTGGAAGTAGATGATCTTTAAGGTCCCTTCCAACCCAGACCATTCTGTGATTCTGTTTCTGGGGCTGGGGTGTTAAGAAACTCCTAATTCCTACATGAATTTTGGGTTTCTTATTGATAGCCAGGTTAATTGCCGAGTCTCATGCACGCTTGTAACTATGCAACCACATACTCAGATTTCTGTATGGTCATGGGACCATGTGGTGCTCCAGAGAAAAGTTGTAGCCAGGAGCAGGCTGTTTCTGTGGGAGCAGTTCTGGTACTTCTGTTCCTGTTACCTTTTGTAGTTGCCCTTTGGAAAAACAAATGCCAGGAGCAAGCTCTGTCAGTGCACCTTTATGGAGGCAGTGTGGTATAGTTCTAAGCGTGCACAGTGAATTTTGAGTTTCTAATCCTGAGCCTGGATTTAAAGCACCCACTCATTCAGTACATCTTACACTTCCCAAAAGGCTTACACACAATAGCTCTGCTGTTAGAGGGAGGAAGGTCAGCTGCATGCAGTCCCTTATTACTGAAAGAAGTAACTAGGAAGGTTCACCACCTTTGATCTTACAGTATTGATGCCTTTAGGGACCTTCTGTAAACACCATATCCACCACTTACATATAACATTTAATGGACAGACTTAAAGTGAAAGATCTTAGTTTATCTGGAGTTCTTCAGTTCTAATTCACAAGTATTCTATATGTAGTTTTGAATGTCATGTTATATTCATGACCTGAATTTAAGAGGAATTGTGGCAGGACCAAACTACTGAATACGTAATTAATAATTTTAAAGGCTTGATCTTGAAAGGTGTAAATGCAAGTACAAAAGCCAAGTCAATTCCCTCATAATTTGCAACATGCTTTGTATTTAATAGATCATCACCTTACTGTATAGAATAAAGATTTCAACCTTAATTGTGAATTCCTATATTTAAAGGCCCATAATAGTCTTTGGATATTGCTTTGTACAAGTTATTTTCTCTAGTGAGCTTATTTGAAGACTGAAATTGCAATTTTTGTTTGGCATGTCTCATTCGAAGATACCCCGAAAGCCAACAAACGTTCTCATAATGATAATTTTTCCAATACATTAAAGACCAATGTGAAATACTGAGGGTAGTTTTGTAGGGAAATGTGAACAGTCTTGTAGAAGAATATTGTGCAGAGATTTTTCTTATTCTGTTCTTGTGATCTAATAAGGAAACTTCTGCCTGTTGTGATTGATTCTTAATACTGGCCTCCTAGCTGAGATTAGAACTGCAGGAGATGCACTTTGAACCATCACTGCTTCTAGATCATTTCCCCACATGAGCATTGCTGAATATCCATTTGGTGCATTAATGCTGAAGTTAGACGCAAAATATACTAGCTGTCTGTAAAACAGTATCAAGCATTTCTAATTCTCTGAAGATTCATGAGGGACATGACCTTTTCCAGAACTGAGGCTACTCTTCCATTAGGCATGCTATGTCAATTTTATAGTGATCAATAATATTTTAAAATAATGTAGAAGAAACTATTTGCAAGTGGTTTTTGTATCTTGTGAGACCTTGCAGAGGTGTGCTATTAGTGTTGGGAGATGTTCGATCAAAGCTGTTTGCAGCCGATCAGTTACGTGTAAATGTTTTATGAACTTGAATGTGAAGGTTTTACATAAATGGAGGTTATACTGGGAGCACTGCTTTATTAGTAAACCTACTTAACACCTCACTGTTTGGACTTTCCATATTAAATTTCATCACCATTTTGAGTTTCACTGAAACTAATGAATTAGGTGATTTTTGGCTTTTTGTTGTGCTTTGTCAGAGTTCTCTTTCAGTTTTTATTAATGAAGTGGGCACACAGGAGTAAACAGTGACTTAATTTTTATTGGCAGCTTGAAGGTAATCTCTGTAGCTGACAAGAGGTGGGAAGCTGCCTGTCAGTTGTAGGGCTAAATTGCTAGACCCAGTTCCACAGTGATGCAGTTGTCTGCTGATTCATTAACTATTCATGCTACTATTTCTGATCTATCTAAAAGATAATACAAGAAGTAAGGCAGTGAAGAATCAAGATAATTTTTTATTTTAATGATTTCAGAACTGTCCATACTAAGACTATTAAATGTAAAGGTTAACTGACAACATGGGTACTTGATTGGAATTTGGAACAGCCTGAAAGCTAGGCAATAAACTGGCTCATGTAAAGAGGTTGTTACAAAGCATAACATGTAACATTGTACTTTGATAATGGTTCATATCAGGCTTTTAGATACACTGGTCTCTTTTGACCAGAGTTATTTTTGTCAGCTGTAATTACCCCACGAAAACTACTCAATGTGAAACATTAGCTTTTGTAGCTGTTAGATGAATGTTGTGTCGGAGCCGTGGAGATTTCAAGTGACTGTACATGATACAACACTATAGATAATGTGTTCTGCATGTATTCTAAGTTGAATAGAATGATTTATCAAGTAATAATTTTCATTGGAACATTGGATTGATTTGCCTGATTTGCATAAGTAATGATTTATAAAACTGTACCTGAGAAATTACCTGAATATGGATACTAATCATAACTGTGTCTTTGGTACTGAATTCTTGCTACAGATATTTGTATTTACTTTTTAAAGCTGCCTATAGATTGTTAAGGCATAAACAAAGATAGCTGATGCTTCACAACATTATTCTATGATAATATGATTTAGATTATCAGTATGATTATACATACATATAAACGTGTGTGTTACCTGTACTTTTTTAGTTTGAGGTGAGACAACATGTGCCCTCTGAGATGAAGTACACTATATTAGGTTCCTTACCATAATAATAATGGAATTGGACCTATGTGTGGTGTCTGTGGTCAGCCCCTGAGCAGTACATCACCCATAGGGTGCTGTAAACCCAGACTGAGGAACAGCTGAGAAAGAGGGCAGGCAGGTGTTGGCTGTTGCAGGCATCAACACAGTTCATTCAGGTTCTGGTTTCAGTGCTGCTCACAACTCAGGAGAGGAACAGCCTGTGGCTAGGATTTATTGCTCTAATGATGGCAGCCCACTCCCCCCCACTGCTCTCCTTCAGGTCCCTCTGCCCATGCACAGCAATGCAGTCAGACTCCCCTTATGTGACAGGAGACAACTACAGTTCTCCTTCAGTCTGACTGTGTTTCTCTCAGCATGTCCCTTCCCAAGAAGCAGGAATGCTGGAGAGAACTGTTGGCCTGGCAATTTCTGTAACCCACAGTCTACTCAAGGGAACATTTATAAAAGCCTCAGAAAGAAGACAGTGTAACTTCTTCTGACAGGCAGCATAGCAGATTGAATGGTTCACCTCATCAGGTCAGGTGAACAGGCTTTACCTAAGCAGATACAGTGTCAGTCTGTTAAGGTGATCTTAATGTTTGCATGTATGTGTCTTTTCAGGGTGTTGATGATGCCTTCTATACATTAGTTCGAGAAATCAGAAAACACAAAGAGAAGATGAGCAAAGATGGTAAAAAGAAGAAAAAGAAGACAAAGACAAAGTGTATAATTATGTAAATAC
This sequence comes from Micropsitta finschii, assembly GCA_034783455.1. NCBI lineage: Eukaryota > Metazoa > Chordata > Aves > Psittaciformes > Psittacidae > Micropsitta > Micropsitta finschii. The sequence goes on along the minus strand of JAVHNF010032725.1, from coordinate 4,296 downwards.
AGTTTATCCTTAAGAAGTACTTAAGTAATTTTTGTACATTACACTAAATTATTAGTATTTGGTTTAGCATTACTTTACTTTCTGCTTCATGATCCTGTTAGCTTTACCTGAATGCTTGTTTTAAATGACAGTGGAAACTTCATTCCTCTTAAAGTGCCAGTATTCTTTGACTGTTGGTTCTTGAACTAGCAATGCCTGTGAAACAAAAAGCAAAAACAGAAAAAAAAACACACACACAAAAACCTGAGAACTGTCTTGGGACTCTTTGGTGCATGCACAGTTGCTAACTTCTTATTTTTCTCACTGATTGTGAACTGTTCTGTGTGCAAACCAAACAATGAAACGATGCTCTACACATTCTGACATCCCCTTTAATTTTTTTGGCATTTAACTCTGGTTGGGAAAACGGACTAGTTAGCAAAACAGACTTTTCTTTTTAGCCTTTTATTTTAGACTGACTGCAATATAGAGAGACCAGAAGCCTTTATAGTCTTCCTGTAGATTTTGCTTCTAGGCATCTAGTCTTGTAGCATTTCAGATCAACTTTAATGAATGTAAAGATAAAACTTTCACAAAAAAAAAAAAAAGTTTTTCACTGCAATTTGTCTCGGTCGCTCCTTAAATACTCTATTTTTTCTATAAAAAACAAAAAAAAAAAGAAAAATGAAAAAAAGACAACAATGCACATCTGGCAGTGGAAAAAGTAAAAGTTTGAATTAGGTTGATTTGATATTGTTAATGCATTGCTTTAAGACTTTCACTAACTTTTTGTGTCTGAAGACCAAGGTGAAATCCTAGCTCTCCTGCGTGACAAATCTGTAAGTAGCTTTGTTCAGTTAGGTACAGGATTTCACCCTTAGTGTGTCTAGAAAATACTAGAAAGCCTTTAACAGATAAGTTGATTCAAATTCTTAGGTTAATTCATACGTGGATCCAGAATTTACCATAAGAATTAAATCAGAATGAATCCTAAATTATATAGGGAAATAAAACCATACTTTTTTTTCCCCTTAAGAGTGGCATTGAATATTTTCAGATGCCCATTTTGTGCAAAATAGGGGAGGAATTTTAAATTCTAGTAACATCAAATGAATGAATGGATGAGTTGAATTTAGCTGCTTCATGCAAATAATTTGGAAATCCACTATGCCATAAAAATGGTGTGGAATTTGCACAAACCGTCTGCATAAAACATGGTTTCCAGAGTCAATGTTGTTTGTGTGCTGTTCGTGAAGTACTTGTTTTGTTGCACAGAATAAATGGTTGGTGAGTGGCATTCCAGTGTCTAGACTGTCATGAAGCTAGACAAAGATTTTAATGTTTCTCTCTGTGATTTAAGTTCTCTTGTGATCACTCCCCCCCTTTTCTTTCTCTGATTGGAATTAATGCAGAATTTTTGCAGAAGCTTTCAGTTTTTGGCACTGCAGTAGTCTAGGTATTCTGCACTGAAGTAACAGCCAGTAGTAATTCCAGTGTTGCCAGCTCCTGTTGTCTTACTGTGTGTAAACGTTGCATTGTTTGGTTGTTTTGTTAGGGCCTGGGTTCCTGAAGGTATGCTTCTTCATAGTACCTAACTCAGCTGCAGGGTGAAACTTGAAAATGTGACTCTGGTGTACCCAGAAAAGTAAAACACAGGACATTGAAGGACACTGGAAAGTTTGGAACAGGGAATAGCAGCATTGCCCTAACGTTGAAGTATGTACCTAAAGAATTCTGTGGAAATCTTACACAGTACAGTTTTCTTGTACCTGTGTAACTTGGACCATTTATAAGATGTCAAAGGTGCAATTGCATGAGGAAAGTATTCTTTTGCTTCTAAAATACCACCCCGCCTGCGAATCTTGTAGGTGGAGGGCTGCAAAACAGGTAGAGTCCTGCTGCCTGCCTAGATTGCTTCGTGTTAATTTCAGTGTGGCTGAGAAAAATAATGCCCTTCCCTGCCTGCACCCCCCATTCCCCATCCTCCACCGAACCCCAGGCTCCCTCCCCTTCTTTCAGCTTTGATGTGAAATATAGATTATTAAATATTCTGAAAAACAGTAATAGGAGAACCTAACATTATATCATAAGGACCAATAAGGAATGAGAAAAGATTCTTAATGTTGCAAAACATTTTATAGCTTCCAAGGTTAAACGTTTTGGAGACAGTTATTTGCACATTTTAGACACTCTTGATTCTATATGAAGAACGTAGCAAAAGTGGATAGTATACCTTGAGTAAATGGAAGTAATCTTAAGTTTACTTAAGGATTTTAGGTAACTGAGTCACACTGCATGTAAAATTAGGGCTGGTCTAAGATTCTTACTTAGTTAACTAAAAACTGGAGAAATTTTAGCTGAAAAGTCTTAATCATCAAATGTGGATTTATATAGCTCTAATATAAAGCTATATATATAATAGATTTGTGTTGGGGTTTTGTAGTAAATATGATCTGTAGCTACCAATCTAATTAAATCAGTACAAACCCTATTTAGATTAGCCCTTATTTACTTCAAAAAATACACATCCTTGCCACTGTTGTGCAGTTTTGTCTTAATATTTTTGAGATTTGGTGAAGCATGTTGGAATGCAGCTTGCACAAGTCGATCTCATAATTATCCTGTCTTTCCCTATTTGAAATGCTTTCAAAGAACATATCTGGGTGCTGTCTGTTCTGATAGCAGCTACTAAATGAACATGTGAATTGCTTACCACGTTAATACATTAAATTGCCATGTGTCAGGGAGTAACACCTTCTTACAGTAGCTTTATGTAACTCTGATAAACAACTTCCTCATCAGTTTTTCTCAAAACTGAAATTTCATTATTTTGATCAGTCTCATTGCCCTAAAATGTTTTCTAACTTTAGAAAGTTTCACCGTATAGATTTTGTTACAGTAGCGTGATCTCTCCAATGGGTAAATACTGACACACAATCTTCTGCTCCTGTCTACGCTCTGAAGCAATACAGTTACCTTCAAAGACCATCAGACTGTAAACAAATCATTTTGTCTCAAGTTTACATAAAGCTACATAGATGGTAAATCTTTCCTAACATTTCTTTATTCCACTGTCTTGTGTTTTCATGTTGAAAATACTTCTGCTTTTTCCTCTTGAGTGCCAACTTCTTACTAGAATGACTTCTTAATGTAATATGTTTACCTGGAATGTATTTTAACTATTTTTGTATAGTGTAAACTGAAACATGCACATTTTGTACATTGTGCTTTATTTGATGTGGAACATATGCAGTGTGATCCAGTTTTTCCATCATTTGGTTGTGTGACCTAGGAATGTTGGTCATACCAGACGTTAAGTTAAAAAAAGGAAAAAAGAGAAAAAAAAAAAAAGACCACTGTTTGTTTTAAAATTTTTAATGTTTTTAGGAGTATGTGCTGTGAGGTGATCTGGAATTTGTCATTTTTTTGTCAAACTGTACTGCTCCTATTTATTGTAATGTAATAAAAAATAGTTATTGTGAATTTCTGTCCCAGCTTCCTTTTTCTCTCCAGGAACTTCAGTGCCTCACCTCGGTAATGGAGTACCCTCTGTACTGCATGTGTTTTGCAGTTCAGTTCTGTTTACTTCTCATCCTTCCCAGTGCCTGTCACAAAGTCCTTTGGCAAAGTGCTTTATTGTGGCAGTCCCTCTCCTCTGATCCATGAAGCTGCTGCATTCTGTGTTCTGCAAGGAGCAGAGCCTTGCTTTGGGTGAGGATGCACCTCTCACTGCTGTGTGCTGCTCGGGCTGTACCATCTACAGCCATGCCCCAGAGCCCTTATTTCATTAGTCTAACAGCAGATTTGAATTAGTCTAAAAGTTTAAAATACTTTCAATTGCTAATCTGTGTTTATTCGCAAGTGCACGTTTATTCTATCAGATGCCTTCTATAAACTTACAGAAAACATGAACAACTTATACAACATACTGGTTGTGTCCTAGGTGGAGAAAAAAGCCTGAAACTGCTACTGCTTCATAAAGTTATGATTTGGCCCTTTGTTATGTGGATCATCTATCAGTTACTGAAGGGTAGGTTAAATTTTTTACATAGAGGTATTCATTCAGAACAGGTTTAACTGCAACATACTGTAGAACTCAGTTGATGTGGAAGGGCTGCTCTTCACATCAATGTAGTGCTAGAAACAGCACACACGCTTCCTCAGAAGGTAGTGTGCTAACTGGCCAGCATTTTTCTTCATTCTATTCTAGAATTCATACATGTGAAGACTTGCTATTGCCAACAGTTCTACTGCAGCGATGACTTACCTATATTCCAAAGATTATTTCTGTTCTCTTTCCAGTGTCAGTTTTTGGTG
>JAVHNF010032724.1:0-13863 GCA_034783455.1 Micropsitta finschii | reverse complement strand
ACTTCAAGAACACGTTCTTTATTTAGAAGAAAATTAATAAGGCAAAATAGGTGGGGTTTCCTGGTTTTATTTACAGTGGGTATATTATATCCTTGATCAGCTTGGACTGCGCATGAGGTATCATGGAGAAAGGCAGTGATGGTACTAACAAAACTGAAGGAGAAATAGGTTTATTGCCAAACTTCGGAAGGGGCAGCTCTGACTGAAGGCTCCAGGCAAACACCAGTTACATACCGTCCTGTATGTACTGTTCTGTACTGCACATAACACTGAAAAGTCACAAAGTAAGAATCTCTTTAGTGGAATATGTTTTCTAGCCATTACTCTAAAGCCTAATCGAAAAGCATCCCTCATTATCTTTATGTCTTCTTTCAAAATTCAGAGTCAAAGTACATAGAGGTTCATAGATGGGTATGGAAGGGAGGAGTTGCCATGGATTTAAATAGAAACACCATTAACCTCTCTGAAAGCATATGTGATACTGCTCTGCCTGCCTCCTGGGCTAACTGAAAGCTGCTTAACTACAATTAGGACAGCACAGAACCCTTGCTGCTAAGAAACAGGCTGTATTAGCTTGTGCATAGTACCAACAGTTTTCTGTAATCTCAGGATGCAAGCAGAATCATTTCCAGCTGTTTACAGCACAGAAACTGTAAACTCGCATCTGTCTAAAAAGAATATACTGATTTCCTGATGGTACAGCTGTAAACACAGAATTAGGATTATTAATTTTGTTGAAGTATAACTGACCAGGGAAGGATGGCTGGAAGCAGCTGATTAAAATCTGAAAACATTAAACTATGCAAAATAGAACATATTTTCTTTAAAACAGGATGGAAAGAAGTGAGTAAGTTGCTGAGGAACACAGTACTTTGGTCTTAAAATAGAGCCAAAGTAACTTCCTGAATCAGGTGAGATTGGGAAGTTGCTCCTTTACCACGCAAAAATAACCAGCCTAGCTATAACTTAGTTATTACTATTATTATACAGTAATACTATTATTTTGCAGAAGGAACAAATCACCACAGTAAAGAGTATTCGAAGGAAGAGGTTTGAAATGAGAGGATCCTACCTACATACACAATGCTACTGTCCAAGCGAATGTTTGGTTTGTGTATATTCTTTATATACATAATTTGGCTTCTCTTTCTTCACAGACATTACCTGTGGGTTCTACTTGACTACTGGCTATGTGTGCAAGAGTCACACAAGTAATAACATAAAATGTAATTTTTAATCCCATGTCAAGTTCTGGAATGATTCCGTATTTCTCCCCTCAGGTTAACTTATCGAGAGTTAATTCAAGGTACCAAACATGGTTTTGTGAAATAGTACATAGACTTACACATGCTCTACAAGAATGTGTTCAAGCATGAAAAATAACTAGCAAACAACTAACTTAAAGAAGAAGGGTCTCCAACAGACATACTCAAAGTTTTGTCATGTCTTCACGGAAAATAAAGCAGTTTTCCTAATTCAGTCTCCACACTAAGTATTCTTAGTAGACACGCATGACATTAAAGAAAGGTTTTCATTATAAACCATAAATATTCATTAAGGAACTAGTGCGTGCAAATACACTCCTGAGAAAAAGATTATATTCTTTAGAATTTTTGTCAATTTATTATCAAACAGCATTCAGCTCTACATAATGCTTCTAAATGCGGCAATTCAGAATAAGTGAGTACATAAAAGGATAAATCTGCTTCACACAGCCTAAAATCTTCTTCGCAGTCTGGGAAAACACTACAACAGGGAAAAAAATTCATAAGAAAAACCTTCATCTGTCAGTCAAAGATTCCCCTGGCATAACTTCAAAACTTTACTCCCACTTTGCTATACGTTTTGATATAAAAGTTCATCCTTTCAAATCATCATGTTAGACTAAACTAGCAGCCTCGCTAGAATATCTGCAAACAGAAATCTGGAAGAGAGTAAAAAATGGCTGCAATCTCCAAAACATACTGATGACCTCACACCTTAAAATTCAGAGTTCTGTTCTTTCTTCAGTACTGTGCTCATCTGCCTAAAATAGTTTGCTTATTTCACGGCTTCACTCCCTGTGACGATAGATATGAAAGGAACGGGAACCATAATACCAAACACGAAATGAATAATGCTCTTCACAGTTATTCAACAAATTTTACTGCTAACTTACAAATGATTTATTTAGTGACTATTTTCTGCCGTATGAAAATGATGTATTAAGTTCTGCCATCTTCCATGTCTCATTTGTACAAAATGCATAGTATCTGCAAATAGATCCTATATGAAAGAAAGAAAGAAACCTTCCGAGGCATATGACCATTTCTTGAATAAACGGCAGCAATAACAATCTTCTGCACTATAAGGATTTGAAAAATAGTAAGTTAATGAAAATACACAGTTACCAGGATTACAAATTCCAGAATCATCAGCAGGATTATTTTCAGTTACAAAGCCAAAAGTAATTACAAATGATTAAATAAGAGAGCTCTAAGAACAGCCTTGCTTAACAATATCAAATTAGTGAGCTGAGCATCATTTGAAAAATCAAACAGCACTAAAGAGTGGTCAGAGTGATAAAAATTGTCAGCATCTGCCATTTCACTGCAATACTACATGAAATCCAGCTGTAAGCATAGGGCTTTTAAACTTTCTCACTGAGTTGTGCACTCTCCTGCTTCTCTGATTTCCAATACAGATGCGCAATGATCTCATACAAGAGCATCATGCTTCATACCGCTGTTGCATTTCACATGCTTCATACCGCTGTTGCATTTCACCTTCCACCAACAGGAGGTAGAAAACTGGATCAACAAAATTAACCATACTATTCAACGAATTGTGTTATTTAAAATTCTCTATTAACTCTTGAAACTTGTACTGCCAGAACGATGTGCTGGCATTATCTGAGATGGAGAGGAAGCACCTTAGAAGGTGCAGAGAAGCTTTAAAACGTTACTGTTTCCTACAAGCTACAAACCCTCCAAGTTTTTCCTTTGGATAAGAAAAAGAAAAAATGCTGGGAAAAATCAAACCCTGCCTTTATTCTAAACACGACTGAAGCTACGTTTCCTATCAGCACTCAGGCACTGAAGGCGGGAGCACATCACGGAAGTTACATAAAATTCCAATCATGGCCCACATCATTTGCTCTCCACAGTAACTACACAAGATGGCAAATACAGCTGGACCTTACAAGCACCCAGGATGGGGAGGAAGATTACAGACAGATGAAGCAAAGAAAAGTGCAGTTGCCACAGAGGCGTTCTGCAGAACCTAGCTAGCTTCATTTCTTCTACATGCCTTCAAGGAACATAGATACTGCGGTATTAAAGACCTTCCCTCACCATTTCCCTTTTTGACCTTTTCCCACCTGCACAAGTAGGGCACAATCAGATCTTAGAAACATTATTTAAAATACCCTATGCCCTCCACACACACTCAGAGCAGCGGTCAGGCACACTGTGCTGACTTCCATTACAATTAATGCACAAAAAAACCCACCCAACAACTGAAGACTGCTTTGCGTGCTACATATTTACTAGTCAGAAGTTTGATTTTAAGGCCTGACTTGCCTTTTTGTAAGGTTATTTTACCCGTGTTGTGGCTACAGAAACAGTACTGCTTCCAGCTGGAAAAAAAGGGATCTGGCAGGGAGTGGGGAGTGTGCAATAACCTTTTCCTTAACATTGACACTGTCCTGCACCGAAATGGCACTGAAAAAGTCATCCTGGAATTATTTCACATTTGCTTGCATACCTTTTCACTTACAGATAACTCCAAGGGAAAAAAAATTAACTAGAGGAGGAAAACTGTCTAACAGCAAGCTACACTTGGAGACAGACCTTGACAAAGCAGGTTTCTTAGCTTAAAATCATTCCTTCCCCTCCAATATTCAGAATCCAATGAAGTTCATTAATTTCACTGAGAGTCAGTTGAGCAGTTAATACGAGCAGTAAGTCTATACTTGTTATGACTATTAACACCACAAATTTTGGAATGCCTAATATAACAATTAACAATTGCTTCGAGATTAAATACTCGATTGGGAACACCGGTCTGAAACACTGAACAGATTTGGGGTCCCAAAGGCTGGGCTCTGGTAACACGGATAATTAAGTTTTAAGACTTCTAAGCTACAATGGCTATTTCTAAGACCAAAAAGAGACGGTCTCAGGAATATGCCATTTCTCTGCATATCTGAGTGCTAGAGAGAAGAGGAGAAGGAACTGACAGCCAATTAAACAACAGGCTCCCCACGCTATTTGGCTAAAATGTCACCGTTTTAAAACAATCACTTTTTGCTGCCCATTTTGCAACAAATTTGACAGTAACATTTGAAACTTTTTCCTCCGCATACAGAAGAGCTAATAACTTATTTTTAGCCTGGTTTCCTAAGGAAATGAAACTTATCCGTTAGGCCCTCATCACAATAACTTCTGAACTCATAGAATGCTTTCTGCCAGGTCTGACAGGGTGTAAAACACGTTCGGTTCCCAAAAATGGCAGCTGGGAAAGTTGCCTTCACTGGGCATCTGGGGGAACACAAGGGAGCCTCTCCCCACCACCTCTAAGAGCAGGCACCTGCAGCTGTGTTGCTCACTGCTCTAGGAAGAAGGGGGGCGGAAAGAAAAGGCTCTTTTTGTTTCATTGGCTTGTTTGCTTTAACAAAAGCTAGGATAACCATGTATTTCCGTAATTCCAGCTCAGCTGCAAATGAAAATAGCACTGACCAAATCCCTCATTGATGTGTGTCTTGTCACAGGCCCACCAGAACTTTGAAGAACAGCGTAGATTTGCCGAGGATTCAGCATCAGGCACTGCAGTGCAGTGAAGACTGAAGTGGTGAAATTTGTTAAGTGACATGAATGAAGGAAAACTTTGAAGGATTCCACAAAGAAGTCCTGTATTTAGAGAACTGGGTAAATTATCATTATTAGTAATCATCATCACCTTCAGTATAAAGAAGCAGAGAGCAGTATTAATGATTAAGATGTCTGCAAAACAAGCTCATTTTGTCACTTCAGCAAGTTACTTGCTAAGTACGTTTACGTTCCTCAGGTGAGGGGTATAGATGGCTTCAAAATGCAACACATTATGCAGCTACTACTACTCTGAAACTTATGTATTGCTGTTAGATTTTAATGTTGGCTTTCCTTACAGTACTCGACGTTACCCTTGATGGCTCTCCAAAAACACTGCCATTAAAAGATAAAGTTACGTGAAATCTTTCATTACAGTACACCCATTCTTCAGGGCAAGAGTGGCTGGCAAGCACAGGGTTTCTCTTAGCTGAACCTTCCATGGTCCACCATGTTTCCTCGTGCAGCATCCAACGGAATTACTTCAGGGTTTCAGTGTAAGAATATAAACAAAACTATGATAATTTCAAAATCTTATTTTTCTCAACCTCATGATTCTCCTGAAACATTTGGCTTAATGCTTTTGTCTTTCAAATGTAAATATCCAACTATAAGCACAAAACACGGAAGCCACTTTGCGAATACATGTGGTAGAAACTATAAAGTATCAATGGGAACAGCCAACTTGACATCATGTCTTAAATGAAGAACCTAAAATGTACCATCCATTCTTTAATTATGCCTTGCCTAGGAAAAACACCTGTTACCGGGGGGACTTTGCTCGGTTGCTTTGGGCTTTGTGGTGTTTTTTGCTAAACAGTTCAAGTAAAGCTATTAAGTAAAGAAATATGCTGGCAACAGAAGTTAGCACATCCCACTACATGAACAATGCTATAAAATAGATTCTGAACTGATGTGCCCTCCCCTAGTTTTTGGTTATATTTAGCCACATTACAGACACACTATTGATCAGACAAAAATAAATAGCTGTAACAGCTGAAATCCCTATTACAACTTTTGGCTACACACAGAATCCAATCTAACTCCCATTCAGACCATTAAAACGGGCTAGAACCTTCAATTGCACTGCTGCTGAGACACCAGGCTTGAACTTTATATAGACTTTATGGCCAATTGACAGGTTTTTGAGCATAGCAAGCATAAACCCAGCTTATTTTAGCTTTACCTGTACAACTGCAAATCTCCACTGTAAAACCACTTCAGGTTATCTAGGGTCTTAAGAAGTGAAATTACTGAAAAGCATTTGCTTCTTTGGTGTATTATTTAGGATTTCTAACTATAATACTTACTACTAACAGCACCTGCAACATAAACAACAAAACAAGGATTTTTCAGCCACCAAGTTGTAATAGCAACCAACACAAACAGCTTCAGCTCACGAAGGACAGCACAGTATAAGATGCAGTCCTTGAAAGAGAAATGGAAGCTCATTTTTCAACTCATGCAGAAATCACCAATTGATGATCCTTTCAGATCTTATGGGCTCTCACTGGTTTTCCAACTGTTATTATTATCTTGGTAGTTAGCTTGCAATTTGTAAAGGGAACATACCCTTCTAACCCTGCGGGAAGTTTTCACTAAGGAAAGAATGTGCCTAGTTTTGTTTACTATGCACAACACATAGGATCTTTTCTTCTATACATGATTATGAAGAACTAACACAAAGCAGTATAACTTATTTGGATGTTAATCACAGAGGATCACTCGCAACAATTTCCAACTTAAATCTTCAATGAAAAGAACCTACCAATTAGAGCATACAGGGTCTTGCTGATGTAATTCATGGTGGTTTAGAAACCTAGCAAGGCTGTTGCGATATTAAAAGCAGCAATAAAGGGAAGTGGTTAGTCAACTACCTGGTTCCGTTATTCCCTCCCACTTCTTTCAGCAGTACTGAACTCTGTAGGCTTGTAAATCAGCTTACTATCCTATCCCAGTTCTTCCTTTTATTTGTTTAAAAAACAAGAAGCACCACGTCAGTTTTGCAGGATTATTACAGTGTTTCGAACCAGATATTCAGTACTTGCAGCCATAATAAGATACCAGATACGACATCCAAGCAATAATCTCTGCTTACTTGGAAGGGAAAAAAATCAATCCAAAAGAACCAAAACCACTACCTAAGAGTAGCTTTTCTCACTGCTGCTTTGAATTGAAGCTAACAAAATGCAAACCATTCTGCATTACTTGGAAAGGAAGACTAAATTAACTGTATTTATCGTTAGCCAAGTTATCTAACAGACTAGATCTAACTGACTTTGGAGTGAATGGAGAGGATTTTTTATGAAGGTTTTTATCCATCTGTACCTGAACAGGGGATACCATCTAACAAAATATCAGTATTTTATAGTCAGTTTATACTGGTCAAAGTGATCAAGGGTAATGAAACAAAAAAGAACTAAAAAATTACAATTATTTTTTGATTGACGTTTACTTTTTGCCATAAAGCCACATTTGTAAATGTATTTCTATGTATGCACTTCACGCTGCAGGTAACTATCTGGTTCTCAATTTCACTGCTGAGACATGGTTTTTTCTAACAGACAATGGTTAACATCAGATGTAAAAGGAACTCTGAAAGAATTAACACAAACTCAGTGTCCTGATTTAGTAAGCTCTTAAAAACACAGATTACCACTTTTAGCAACTGTATTTGGGGAAGTGGGAAGGGGAAAATCCACCAAGACATCTCCATTTGGTTTTGTGCATTAAAGTAACATAGAACAGATTAAGACAAACTGGTTAAAGCTAAGCCGCAGCAATAGCCCAGGTTTACCTTTGCAATTGTGGTCTCACGGTTTACTCAGTGCTTCCCTTTGGCATGTTTAAAGTACACCAAAGATTCAGTGCCCAAACAACCCAGGGCTTCGGGTGTTTTGAGTACTTGTGATACATTATGAACTAGATCAATATTCAACTTCTCTCACTACCAAAAAACCCCTCACACCAAAAAACAACAGTTGCCCAAGACCACAAGGAGCTGCCCTTTCTGTGCCCCCCCCCCGATGTAACACAGACACTGTCCAAGCCAGCAGCCTGCAGAAATCCTTGCTTTCTTGAAAGAATGCCAGCACTAAGCAGAGACAGTGTCTAACCTCACCTTCTCTCACATTTCTTTCTTTCCTTTTCTCCATCCATAGAGATTGCCCATCTAACACAGTAGAGAAGCCACATTTGGTAATGTACCAAATGTACTCAGAAGAAGTCTACCACAGATACATCACCTTTAACGGCTGGATAATTCTAATAGCATTCTTCTTGCATCTTCCCAGTAACCTAGCACGCAGCTGGACACTGCCAAGCTCCATTTGCTGAAGCTTGTGCTTCAGACCTTACAATAGTTCTATTAATTTCTTACATATTTACTTACTAAACAGCCTCTGTGGAACCATTTCCCTTCTATTGAGAGGAAAAAACTACAAGACTTAGAGAGAGAGACCATCCAGACCCTGGAGGTTATGAGAAAGGACTCTACTCAGCCGGAGGAGAAACATGGACTAGGTGATGCTACCAGGTTTTGAAGTTATTTCCCTGTGTAGCAAGCATATATTTCATGTTCATAAACACATCACACTACAACTGCTGTGCATTCCCATAGTTTCATTTCCATGATAGTTGAAACAGTTATGGCATTTAAAACATTTAGGTATGCATAGCTGGTCTGTAATCACTGCTTCTTAACACTAAAGCTCTCCTTTAGCTTAAGGACAGCTTTTCCCTCCCTTATAATGGCTGCACACGTGTGAATAAACCTGATGGATTTGGAGCAGTTTTGATGGCTTTCCATTACACACATTCAGGGGAACTGGGGCGGGGAAGGAAGGACAGGTGTGTAAGTATTTAGCCATGTTGCATGTGCCAAGAAATTATGTTCTTTTGAGGATTTTTAATTATCCCTTTTCACTTCTGAACAAATTCCTGTAACACGGCTCATCCAAAGGCAGATTTCTCATATTTTTAGCATGTACTGCATGTGCCACACAGACCCTGTGAAATGATCTTTATAAATGCAAACACGGATCCTTAGGGCATAAGGTATTTATAATTTCTGCATATCCACTAAAACCACCTTTCCTCTCTTTCTCTACACTTTATGCAATTTCTGCCCACCTATTTCTTCAAATATATAGATACTTGAATTAGCAGTGTTACTGTATGCAAATAATTCCTAATGTAGATTTTCATCCTCATATAAACATCATCATTTAAAAGTATACTCAATTTTAATTCCTTGCTAAGCACAACACCATTTTCTGCTTCTTATTTGCTAAATGAATGGCACAATGTTTTTGTTATTCCAATAAAGACTTATATTGTCTTCATTTTGTTTCTATTCTATCCGTGATGCATCGCCTTGCTGTTTTCCAAGTGTCTCTCACGTTGTTTACTTATCCTTCCAGCATCTGCTGAAATCTCAGCAATCATTAGTACAGAGGCTCCTCAAGAAATAGTAAACTATAAAACTGATAGCAGATACAAGTTACTGCACTGGAGATAGTGCAGGAGCATAAAGTTATTAGTCACAATATTAATAACTAATACATATGCCACATGGCAAACCTACCAGACACCAGGGCTTTCCGCACATGTTGGTATAGTTAACTAGTGTCTCTACTCTAGTAGAGACTATAGACTATAGTCTATAGACTATAGTAGAGACTATAGTCTAGACTATAGACTATAGTAGAGACTATATAGTTAACTATAGTTAACTAGTAACTCTACTCATCAAACACTGCTGTGTTTGCTCAGGTGTTCCTACTGGGTTAACAGCACCACAGGAAAGAAAGATAAATAAAAAGAAATAAAAAAAGAAATAGCTACATGTTTCATTTTGAAAGGCAAAACGTGACCAAGCAGGAAGACTTTTGGCTTATATGTGAAATACCTATTTTGCTTCCAGCGTAACTGTTAACTCTGTGAGTATCAAGACAATTTCTAAAGATCATCCTTGCTTTCTTGAGAAATCACTGCAGTTCTTATTTAAAATAAAAACAAATATCAAAAGCGTTCCAATCCCCATTTAGAACAGCTGTTATGCACTACTGAAATGCCTTGAGGAAGTGCAACTTTTACAAATTTGGACTGTTTCATTTCCCTAAGCTGTTTCACTATAATACCTTTACCAGAGCAGGGGCTTGGGGGAGAGCAAAATCTATAAAAAGGTGCTCATGTGGACAAAACAGAAACACCCCCTGTTAAAAACTGACTGTTTGTTACTAAAGGTTTTGGTATACTCAATCACTGAAAAAGCTCCTAATCGCTGTGTGTAGCATGTGCTGCGGCATAGCCCTCAACGAGTCAGAGGACTCGTTTTCCAGAAGCATTTCAGAACAGGAACACTCTTTCAGTTTTCCCAGAGCCCAGGCAGCACTTCCCGAGGCCAAGAGCTCAGACAGAGAAAAGCCTTGAGAATTATTCACACTGCAGCAGAATCAACCCCAGCTCTCCGTTTCCAGCCCACCTTGAGGCTTCCGTAAGGCTCCGAGACTCAACAAGCACTAAATTAAGTAAGAGCACTCTTTATCATGTTTCAGGTTATACAAGGAGAAAATATACTTGACAGAGTGTTTTCAGAGTCTAAAGAAAAACGTAACTTGTGTCTGGATCACTGTCGGTACGGGTCCCTCAAGCTGTTCTTGGATGGAGTCACTCCAAGAAGGTTCAGCATTGCCTGAGTGATAGTCACAAACTCGCGTCTCTCTATGTTCATATGTTACTCATGTTCCACAGCCAGAAAAGAAACTATTTCGTAGACACTTGTTCTTACACCGTGGATCCCCACAATAAAAAGACTCAAAAGACTGCTGGACCTTCCAAAGCTATCTTAGGTCATTTTCCTAGACAATATTTTCTCATATGAGTCAATGGCCCATTGCCTTTGATTATGTGATCTGGGCTTTTGTTCATAGTTTGATTTAAACAGATGACCAAAGAAGGATATGCAAAGGATTCCGTATCTGGAGTAAAAATCTCAAGTGAAATTTATTATTCATTTTAAAACATACCTTATCAAACCCCAGCAAGATCAGCATCTCATGCACAAGGCCAAATCACCGGTGACAAAAGCATAATGGTTTTCTAATGTGCTGTGATATTTCATTTGCTAAATGCTTACACAATGAAAATCAAGAGTTTCACATCTGTCTACAGGCTCGCATGTGAAATACCACCTTTTGTAACGCTTACTTGTAATAGCTTTGTGTTCTCTGTGCCTACACACATACTTCATTGTACATTCTAGACGCTTCTTTTACACTCAGTGTGAAAGACAAATCAAGCATTAAAGCCTGTTTATGATCCCACTGCTAAAAATGACTATCACAGGATGCTAGGAGTGAAAAAACTCTAAACAAGATTAGAACAGACAGGATGAGATATTTTGCCCTCTCATTCTGCACATTTCAGAGTACGCAGCAGCTATGGAGACAAGCCAAAATTCTAGGATGTACAAGCCAAATTGGGCATAATTTCTCATTGAAGACTATGTATTTCAAATGAGTTAAAAAAAAAAAAAGAAACCAAACCTAAAGCTGGTTTCCAAAACCCTTTTCATTTTAAAATTCCCTTTAACGTCCACAAGATGTACTGAAAATATGAAAAATGGCAGAAAGCAGGTTATAGATTTAGTGCTTGCAGCAGCACTTCAAGAAACTCAGTGATTTTTTTTTGTGTTAACCTTTAGATGCTTTTAAGGTTTCAGTGTTCAGCTGATGTATTCCAGATACATCAGCCCAGTGTTTTAAAGAACCTATAAATAGACCCTCAAATGTGAGTCAGAGAAATAAGTTTAGAAATAAATACATAAATGAGAACCCCTGGTCCATTTGCAGAACACTGACCTGGTATAACCAGAACATTTACATTTGCGGGAGGAAAAAATGGTGCGGAGAATAACAGACTCGAAGTCTGTTCCTTCAGTGTGGGTGGGGAGGGAGATAGAGGACAAGTGTTGCTGCATAGATTCTACAACTACTCTTCAGCATGTATTCAACATATGGCGTGGATGCACAAAACTCCAAATAAGGAGCATTTTGGATGCCGCTTTTTAAAAAAAATCACAAGAATAAACAAGTAAAATAGAGTAATAGGAGCATCTCTACAGAGGGAACATCATATAATGCATTTTGCTCTCCCTTATGTAAGAAAACTATCTTCTACTTCCTCCGAAGCCAGATCGAAACAGCCAGAGAGCATATTCCAGCTGTAGATTTTGGCCAGAAGACCTCAAAAGGATTCATCCCAACCTGCCTAGATTGCACAGCTATACTGGCTAGCGATATTTCTGTACTCTCATGGGGAGGTTTGCCAACAATTTACCTTTATTTCAGTTTCCGAGCTGCATCTGAAATCTGTATTAGGGTGAGATCTTGACACGTATCAGCTATTCCTCTGCATACTTATTTTCATGGAAGAGAAAACTAGGTATGTAGCCCAGCCAGGATGTGAAGCATGTACTGATGAAACAGATCCCAGATACACAGAAGGACCATTAAATTCACTATGATTTTTTTGCTTTACTTTACCTTTCGTTACCGGAAGACAACTCTAAACACCGAATAAACAGCTATGTGCTAAAGTTTTAACAGCAGAAATACTGTCTTACCTCCTATACCTAGCTTTTTTTG
The DNA here is from genome assembly GCA_034783455.1 of Micropsitta finschii. Taxonomy (NCBI): domain Eukaryota; kingdom Metazoa; phylum Chordata; class Aves; order Psittaciformes; family Psittacidae; genus Micropsitta; species Micropsitta finschii. The sequence continues at coordinate 1,367 of JAVHNF010032724.1, read as the reverse complement.
GCACTACAGAGATGACTGATGGCTCAGAGGAAAGTGACCTCCCTTTTGCAGGGAATCATAAATGGAAGATTACTATATTTACTTTGTCTCATACTTTCAGCATTACAGAGAAAAATATCGGGGTTGAGAGGGGAAACAAACCCAGGAGAAAAAATCTGGAAGGATTTTTTTTTTCTCTCTCTTTTCTCCTGATTTCTCAATAATTTTCTATCTGGAATTTGGAACCTTCCTTTTCTCCTTGTTTCTCCCCAGCAGCAGCAACATAGGCAGTTTATAATGCAGACACTAACCAGATCAGGCTGGTTATTCAATGATAAAGAGGGAAAAAGAGAAATAGTTTTAAAATATATATATATATTGTGTTCAAGGCCAGGCTGGATGAGGCCTTGGGTGGAATGGTTTAGTGTGAGGTGTCCCTGCCCATGGCAGGGGGTCGGAACTGCATGATCTTAAGGTTCTTTCCAACCCTAACTATTCTATGATTCTATGATTATACAAATAATGCCAGCTGAATTCTTTAACCTCTCCCTGCTTCCCCCCACCCAAATTCTCTCTCTCTTTTGCCAACATTCAATCCTCCTCTGAAAGAGAAGCCCTGCATGGTCACATCTTTCTGTCAGACAGCAAATGACAGCAAGTGGCATGTAGATTTTGAACCACAAGTGGGTCAGAAAAGATCTACTCACAAACCAAATGAGAACTGATTTTCATTCTGCCAAGACTGTCCTAAGCAAGGTCTAATATTTGCAAGTTGGTATCTCCTGAAAAGCAAAATTTTACCAATAAAGATTTTATTTTACATAACTATTCTTGAAGCTTTCAGAGCTCCATCAGTCAGCTTCATGCTAGGTAGAGCTCAATGTGGATTTAATTTCGTAATGGTTTTAGTTACTCCACATCTAACTGCAACTTAATCTTCTAATCTCTTGTTCTGCTCAATCAGTATGAATATTACGTGTGCCAGTCTCTATGTGCTTAAGGAGAAGCTTATAAAATAGACAGAAAAAAAAAAAGAAAAAAGGGTAAAAAAAAATAAAAAAGAAAGAAAAAAGAAAAAAGAAAAGGGTAAAAGAAAAAAAGGAAAAAGAAAGGAAAAAAAAAAGCAGAAGGACAAACAGTTAAAGGTAGAGATTTTGAGGAACTTGGTGCCAACTTGCGCTCTTCACTGTTTCGTAAAGAAACCTAAATACTTCCATGAAACAGATCAACTTCTACAGAGAAAGGTTTTCATCCTCAAAGCAGTACTTCATATTTTCATCTGCTCAAGCATGGAAAGTCTTAAATAATATTTAAGTGGATGGATGATGGTAGAGCGGTAGATGTGGTTTTTCTTGATTTCAGTAAGGCATTTGATACTGTCTCCCATA
>JAVHNF010032717.1:0-18240 GCA_034783455.1 Micropsitta finschii | reverse complement strand
GGTTGGACTAGATGATCTTTTGAGGTCCCTTCCAACCCTTGGGATTCTGTGATTCTGTGATTCTGTGATTCTGTGATTTCATATTAATGGCTCTATTTCTGCCTGAGAAGCTATACAGTATGGTCATCATAGGTGCAATTATTTTCCAGAAAGTATCAAAGTAAACCAAATACATTTCTCCATCTTTCCCTCACTCCAGTTACCTGCTGTTTTCTTTCATTCCTTGTTAATACATTTTGTTGGCTCCAATATGAATCAAGGTGTGCATTTTATTCAGTATGTGCATGTGGTTTGGCTGGGATGTAGTTCTTTCCCCGTAACAGCTCTTCTAGTGCTGTGCTTTGTAGCTGTAGCTAGAACAGTCTTGAGCACACACCAGTGTTTTGGATACTCTTGATCAGTGCTCCACAGCATCAAGATTCTCTCCACCACCACTCCACTTCCAAAGGTCAGTAGGTACGGGGTTGGAAAAAGGCTGGGAGGGGACACAGGCAGAACTGCTGACCCCAGCAGACCAGAGAGATTTTCCAGACTGCATGGCATCATGCTCAGCAAAAAAATAAGAGAAAGGAGGAGGGGAGAGCATTCATTAGGTGCTTGTCTTCCCAGTCAACTACTGTGCTTACTGGACTCCTTCTACCCAGGAAGTGGCTGGACATCAGTTGCTGTAAGAAAATAGAAAATAAATCTTCTTCCTTTGCCTTGCTTCTGTGAGCAGCCTTTGCTTTTTGTCCTTAAAACTGTGTTTATCTCGACTCGTGAGTTTTTCATCTTACTTTCTCCCCCTGTCCAGCCAAGGTGGAGGAATAAGAGAGTGGCTTAGTGGGCTTCTGGAAGCCAGACAAGGTCAACAACCACAGTGTGATCTGATGGACAAAGGGGCTATAATAAAACCCAGGATTTATTTGCAGCTTCCAAGTGATGTTGGACAAGTCAGCTATCTCCTCTGCTTCTGTTTCCTCTTTACCTTTTGTCTATCTGCATGTTCAGGTAAACAAAGCTGGCATCTTCCCTTTTGAATGCAGGACTCTGATCATATCTTTGTGGAGCACTTATCTCCACACAATGGGGAACACACATCCCAGGAGCATATCATAATTACAAAATGAACCTGTGGCTCAGTTGTTATTGTTCTTCTTCAGGAACCTATTAGATATATTCAGAGAATATGTTGCAAGAGTGACAAACTGTGCTAGCACCTCACTTTCTGCTGCCTTATTTTTGAAGGGACCTATAGTACCAGGTGCCAGATGTCAGAATATTTGCTGCATGATGCTCTCTATCATTGTGAGGCTAGATGTCATGTGAAGAGGTAAAACCCGGTACTGATGGTAATATGATAGATATAAAAGGATGAGGGAACAATATGGACAGGGGACTGTCCTGTGCATCCATAAATGTTGCATACTCCCACTTCTCCAGATCAATAGGTTTTCCTTACTTGTTTTTCCCTGGAATAACAGCCAATAGGTTCTCTTCTTCATTAGAACTGACTTGTTAACTCACTTCCAAGTGGGAAAATGCAAGTCTCGATCTTTCCAACAGCCCTCCTGAACTATCCCTGTTCACCCTTTATTGCTAAGGCACATCTAATTTCTTTTATCTTAGTTCCTGGGAATAGAAATGCTCTTTGCCTGGTGGAAAGGTTTTTATGCACGAGTTTTGCTGTATCTATCTCTCTGACACAATAAATCTGCTAAAGTAATTGGAATGAAATACAAGATCTATTATTCAGAGAGAACTGTTGAAATCTCTGCCTTCAATCTGCCTCATAGGAATAAAGAATTAACATAAATAATCTACAACCAATAAGAGAGCCAAATTTAACAAGAACCCCAACCACTGTGAATATTCTAAACAAAGAAGCCCTCATTATCCAAAATCTATACATCCAGCAAGATTGATTCTCTCATCGCTGTTATCCTAGAGGTGGATTTAATCCATTTATAAGTTTCCTTTAAAAAAAATAGAAAAAAGAAAGAAAATAAGAAAAAGAGAAATGTTTTTCTAATGAAATTTATTAGTGAACTTTCCCTGCAATGGAAAAGCCTTTCCCTGAACACTGCTAGCCTGGTTTACAATTGTAATAGAGAAACAGATGTATGTAAGTGTTCAAATGTTACAATTTTATCAGCTTGCTTTGATTTTTATGCATGAAATCTAATGAGCAAAGCTCTTAGTTGGAAAACACTATTGTAAATATCTGTCTATGTTAAAAGAAAAACAGGGATATATGTTTACTGTTATTTCCTCTGTTTCTGCCAGTTTTCAGAACTATTGATATACTCATATTCCTCTGGGAAAAAGGCGGCAGCAACCTGCCTGGCTGAAATGTTATAATAATGTACACTTTATATGCAATTACCTCCTTCAGTTGAATAAAACATGAACTCAGCCTTTTCCCAATACTCACAAAGGATCATTTGTACTCATAACCTCTTTTGGCAGAGTCCAGCTTACTAACCTGTCCTCTTATATGTCAGGCCAGATGTTAGCTGTCAAAGTAATTATCAGATGAGTACAGATATTCTAGAAAGGTTTTGACTGCCCCATTTATCCCACTGCCAGTTGGTAAATACATCTCAAAAACCAGTGAGGAAGCAAGTCCTGATTCAGCAACCACTGAAGCCAATAAAACTCAAATTAAGTATTTAAGATCAGTAGTATTTTTATATATTTTTTTTTGTTTTTACTTCTGTGCATTATCATTTTAGACCCTATAGCCCTCCAGGGTACTAAGCAGCTTTATGTGTCATGACTTGAAAAGGTGTTTGTATCTCAATAATCCCCTCAGTATCAGAATATAAACTGTTGAAGTTGCTCCTCTCCCTGAACATGTTAATATTCTTCTTGGGAGGATATAGGTTCAAATATGGTTGCTGGTTTGTACTGAGGGTTGATTCCATATCTCACTATTTTTCACGTCTGGGACACTTTGTATGAATTATTCACTTTCATGGGAGACAGTGTCTGTCTGGCTTACCTAGACATTTCACTAGACATTGTAGTCAAACATTCTGTGGTTCAAGACATCTCAGACTCTATTTAGATTCATCTTTCTGTTGGAATACCGATGTATAATGTATTCTGTTGAATTATTTTCCCCAAAGAACAAAAAATGTTTAATAGAGAATTCAGCGTGCACCTACTTGAACAATATGGAGATATATAAAGATGCTGGCAGAGAATAAGAACAGAACATTAATATATTTTTTCTTTCCATTTAATATTCATCATGTTTTCTTAGTAATGATACAGTAAAATTGTCTGATGAAATTGAGCAAATTGAAAATATCTTGAATGGTTTTCAAAACATGACTTTATAACTAAAACATTACACAGTGGCTCCTTTTTAGCCATGCTTACGCAATATTGCAAAACAAAACGGCGAGTACTCACATGACAGTATATGATATACTGTCTTACTTGATGACAGGTTTCCCCACTAGTTTCTCAGGAATCAGAATAATTTGTAACTATAAGGCATTTTTTTTCTGGTGGTGAATGCTGCCTTTTGGTTGCAGATTACCAAATCGAGTGTGAAAGAGGACTCATTCCTCCCATTCCTCTGTGGTCATCAGCCTTCTCGGCAGGGGAAATACTCACTGCATGGTTGCGTGAGTGAGGCTGTTCTAACGTGGGTGTGAAGTACGTCTAGGAAACAGGGATTGGAAGGCAGGATCCACCCAGCAGTACAGCCAGTTAGAGAGACTGAATTTCCACCTCAGTTTTTTTATAGGAAATAAATTCAGCAAATGGAGACCTGAAGGACTAGTTCTTCGCCCATCTCTGAAACAGAAATAATAATGATAGGAATAAAAATACATTTAATGAAAGCATTTCCATTAGATTTTGTTGGAAACATCATTCAAATGTGAAATTAAAATACCTCTTCACTGAATATTAAGATAAAGTTTGTGTTAAAGTTTGTATTAAGATAACTTTGTGTTAATGAGACCTGGTTTATTAAGCAATTGCTTTCTAAGGGAAGTAAAGGAAGTGTTTGTGGCTTTCACCAATGACACAGTGGAAGCATTAGGAAACAGATTGCAAGTACCAATCCCACAAAAGAGGTAAACAAATTCACTGTGTATTTTTCATGAAAAATGCCTGTGCTTCAAGTTCACAGCATGACAGATCACAATAGGCATTCCTGAAACAGCTTCTGACCCAACCAAACTGAGGAGGAAACAGTCTTCTGGCCTGGAGTTGTCCAAAGGATGGTAAATGAGGTTCTTGATCTCTCAGAGTAAGAAGCCTCTAGGAATCCTGTTCCAGTGTTTGACTTCTCCCTCCGTAAAGAAATGCTTCCTAATGGCCAGTGTAAATGTCCCCTAGCACAGTTTTGAACCATTCCCACATGGTCTACTACTGGATACCAGGGAGAACAGATTACCATTTCCCTCTCCACTTCATCTCCTCAGAAAGCTGCAGAGAGCACCTGAAGGGCAGACAAATGGAATGGATACCTTTTCACTGACAACAGTATATTAGGAAAGAATAAGGTCCAAATGTTTAAAAACTGGAGTGCCATAATATTTTAGCATCACAATGTTTCTTTATTTTAGTTGCAGAACATCTGGACCCCAAGATGACCAGGGACCTTTTCAGTTAACGAAGCCCACTTTCCTGTGCTAGATGTTTTATTTCTGACTCATATACATTTGCTTTTTGTATAACAATCACATCATTCATTATATATATGCAGTCTTCTATGTATATATCATCCAAGCTCAGCATTCGCCCCCAACAAAGCATTTCCTCCAGCATTTGTTCTGCTACATAAATGTTTGTCCTATACATATTATAAGTCAGTGTTTAGAGAGGCTCTGTTCTGCATGGGATAGTCTTCTAGGCTACATGGCAATAAGTTGTAGTGCCAAATATATGTTGGGAATAGCCATGTAATGGAGATTCAGACTTAAACCCAGGCAATAAAGGTTGTTACAGTGAACCTCCTCTGGCTCAGTCTTGCAGTAGTATAGCATAATTTTTATTAAAATCTTCTGTTAGCTTCAGATGAGGACATTTGGTTGGCTAGAGGGCAAACTGGAGGGAGACAATGAGAGGAAGTGGATATGGTTGCAACATAATGTTTAGATGTGGTAAACTAAGCCTATTTCACCCTAAAATCTTAAAGGAATACAGACATGCATTTTTGAGTTGGCAGAATTGCTCATAGAGATAATACTCTAAATTTCACTCTGTAGATATCCTGGGTAACTTGCTCTGCCTGAATCCACTTAAGTAAACAAAGCATTATTGTTTAGTTGAATGACAAGGAAACCCATACTTCAAGGTAAACGATTAAACACGATCCACCAAGGGTTGATATTTTCTAGAAAACAACTGCCAGGATTAATCTATAGACCAAAGAATAATGTAACGCAGGCAAGCTTTGTTATACATCACTTGAATGGGCATTGGGATATTGTATATTTCATCACTTCAAGTGATTCCTTCATCAAGCAAGTCTTCCAAAGTAAAGCCTAAAGCCTTGAACACAAGGGTTAAAGGGAAGGCACTAAGTACATATTGTCCTTACAGCCACTGGATTTTGCTCACAAATTAGAATTGTCTTTAAAAGTGAAATTCCTTAGGTTTTGGCATGTTCTCATGTTCATTGGAGAGAGTTTTTCTCCTTTGGCATACTGCTTTTTCTGTTACATATCATTATTTCATCAGTCATATGCACTGAATGTGATTCCAGTCTTTTTTTCCCTTGTTTGTTGGACCACTGAACCACGGTAAATGAAGGCACACAGCCAAACATATGGTAACAATAACATCAGTGCTGCAGTAGAGGAAGATCAAGAGTTGCATATACATAAGGTAATATGGAATATATTTATGCAATTTCGAAGAATATCACTAGTATGTTTTCTTCAGTAATATTTATGTTCTTTAGAATGACAGAATGAGGTCATATCCAAGATGCAGTACGTTGAAAGTACCAGTCAAAAAGACCTTGTCCCTTTCATCTGTTCAAAATTTTGATCTTGTATATAACTTTGTGGAAATTATATCAAACATTATTATTGGCATTTGCCTGAAAAACTGCTTCCTTTTTTACTTTTTTTTTTTTTTTAATTCAGAAAAGGGACGCAATTAAAAAAAACCAAAAAAACCAAAACAAAACAAAGAAAATATTAGTGCCTGAAACACTAGAGCCAAAATTTATGTTCTGTACCATTTTCCATTGTTTTCAGAACATCCTAATTATTGGACACATTTCTTATATCCATTGGGATAACTGAAGTGCCCAGAAAAATGGTGGTGCAAACATATAAACCTGCTTATAATTATTAATTAAATTTTTCAGCTAAACCATAAAATGGTGTCTGTGAAAAATAATGCAAAAAATTATTTCTTGCCATTTAAATAAGTTTAAACTTAGGCAGTCAGCAGCAGCTCTGAAAGCTCTTTATGCTCAGCCATCAATCTCAGCTTAGTTTTGAGCTGATTAACTTGACATTGGTTTATCACTTTTTAGTCATGTGAATAGACGAGCAGAAAAGATGGCCCAAAGTTATAAATGGATTTGATCCTACAAGAATTGGGTGGGATTACAATACTTTGAAATACTTTTTTAAATTAAGTAGAAGCACTGGAGCTTTCATTAGAAGTAAGGGAAAGCATTCATTGAAACGGTACTAATTCCAGTAAAGAAGAAGGAGTTAATTAATTTTAAATATTTGATGAGCCTGTTTCGCATACTAAACTAAGCTTTAGGTTGAGTGTTCAAACTCAAGTAAACAAGGAGACCCATAAATTTACATTCACAAACTGAAACCTTCTATTTAAATATCAGACAACATTTTTCATTTTCCCATGCCGTTATAACTGTCATTTACAACTCACTTATATATGATTTACCAGCTCTATAACTTACAGTGTTTTGACTTCCTTCTATAGATATTTTAATGGTCTGAAGGTGCTGTCATAACCAAAGATACTGTACTGCAAATTAAGCTTGTGACAGCCTCATCTTGAGATTGCCAAAAGGGATTGCATGTGATTGGTGGGAAAAGTGAATATATACAGTTTTAATTACAAGACTGTTTATCAAAATCTATTTTAATGGCAATGGCCTTTGACACCTCAGAATATCTGCTACAAGAAGAATAAAGGGGCAGGAGGGTGTAATACTCACAAAGGGTGGTCTCTAACATGAAATTAAGAGAATTTACCTTTTCCGGCAATTTTAATTTTTTGACAGATTTATGAAAAAAGCCCAAACCACAACCAACCCCAAATCAAAAACATTTTCTGAGGTTGGTTTTCAATGAAATCTTCATTTGTATGAAGATGTATGAAGTGAACTTTCACTGCTGTGAACTACAAAATATATCCTGAAGTTTTCAATGTGAAAAAGAGCTCGCCTTTTGTCTAGAGTTAAAAATATTTATTGTTTTATTTCTCTCCTGCCACAGGAAGGGCTGGGTCATCATCACGGGGAGCGGTGGCAGCAAGTACATGAGGTCTTCCTGGTCCATGCAGGCATGACAGATCTTTACAGAGGCTGACAATCTCTGGGAAAAGAGGGCACTCAGGCAGTAGCTGTTTTCCCTCTCCAGTGCCCAGACAGTGCTGTAAACAGCTGACAGTGAAATATCCCTTTTCAAGAGCAAAAAATTATGTGTCAACTATGTTCTACACAGTGTAACACAGCACTGAAGGAAGGAGAACCGTGATTCAGACTCCTGAAATGGGCCCAATCTTTCTTTCCAAGCTGGAACAATTTCAGGGTGAGGTTTGCAAGCAAAACTCTGAAGCAGGAAACTCATCAACTTCAGGAGAACCCTGTCAAATCGTATTAGAAAGTTGCAGACAACTTTTGAAGTACTTCCATTTGTTTGAGCACTTTCTGGTTTGATGAACCTGGTGAGGTGAATCTTTGCCCTTCTGTGAGAAAAACTGCACAAATTCAGTTCTTTATTTTTTTAAAGCATTTTGCAAATTTTAGATTATATTCAAACTGCTTTTAGAGAGCAAATAAGTGATGCCACTTTCACACATGTGGGGGGAAAATGAAGGCTGAGCACAGTTTATCCTTGGCATGTGAAAGGATTCAAGAGTTAAATGAACTCTGCATAGGTCTCCAGACCTAGACAGAATTAATATGAACAACCTACTGTTAACTTACTGATGTGTGAAATATTCTCAGCTAAATCTTTTTAAAGCTAAGTCAGCTTTTGGGCTGATTGATTTAAGCAGCAGCAGTTGGATGAACAGTTCAGTATTAACTCTACCATGTAAGATTTAGGTCTGTATGGTGCCGGCTACCCTAGGTAGCCATTTGCTAAAGCACGTAGCTATGAAATGAACCTTTTTCACATTTAATTCTTGTCACGCTGGCTCATGCAGGAGTCATCACTTGCTGCTGTCACAAAAAGGCAGGCGTTAAAAACTGATGAATCAAGGAGGGGATTTTCCCTTCCCTTTCTGGAAGACTGATCTGGATTCTGTGGAAGCCTTTCTCTCTGCTACAGACCACAGCTGCTCAGTGCTGCCAGGAAACCACAGAAAGGCAGCAGAGTCATGTAAAACGCCTTTTTTTTTTTTTTTTTCATGGGGTCATAGTGTCTATCCTTTAATGGCCCAGTGAAGGAGAAATAGTTCCAGCCCACCGGAACTGCTTTTGCATTGCTCATCGGGAGGCTCACAGCATCTAACCCTCAGAGAATCCATACATAGACAGCAGAGATCCATCCTACGCGTGTGGCACAGAATTCCCAGAATTTGTCCTGTGCGGAGTTTGCAGAGATTATGTTCTGTTCTTGTCTCTTGCACTTTTTTATTTTGTTAACAGAAAAGAAAGCCCAGAAATCAAGATTTCTTCCCTCTTTTTAAAATATTTTCTTTTATTGCAATAAATCATATTTTTTCAAAGAATTTCACTCTTCCTAGCAAATAATCTTACATCCTTTTGTGTAAAATGCTATATTGCATGATAAAAGAAAATGAATACTGTAAATCTTGCTGTTATAAGAAAAGTACAGGTGCTATAAAAGCAGAACAACTCCCAAAGTGCTACATGAACCAGAAAGAAGTTCATAAATATAGACAGACTTGCAGAGCACTTCATATTTTTAAGAAGTCTGCACCATCTTTGTACATTTTTATGCACATCATCTGTGCATGAAAAATGCCAGTCAATGAAAAATCTACAGCTGATGGAAAAATAACCTTGGAGTGATGGAGTTTGTGTTTTCCTCTTAGGCTAGCCTGCTACCTGGTAAAGGTGATGTGCTGTCACACATCAAGGTCCTCAGTGAACTTGTGCCCTGCTTGCCTGACCCATGATACTTCCTCTCCTACATCATCCAGGTGTGAGTGTTGATCAGGTATTTCCCATCACTATGCAACAGCAAAGCACATTTTGTACCTTAACTATAGAAGTGAAGGAAAGGTATCTGAAATTGTGGTGACATTGCCACTATTATTTTTGTGTTTCAGTCTAAGGTTATATCCCAGCACAAACTACTGGGCTTCAGCTATAAATAATGCAGACTCATGTTTCACACTGACTGCAGGCATCATAATGATGTATCTCACTTTCTACCTGACCTGTGATTGTATTAGTTACACAGAGACTGACTCAGTAGTAAAGCATGTGTGGAATCTACAGCCCCACCATGCACACAAAAATACATTTGAGCCACCTGTGAGGGATATCTTTAGACGAAGAAAGGCAGAGATGGGTTTTGGCACAAACCCAGAGAGCATCCTTTCAACTAACATTTGGCTTACTAGATTTCATTGTATAGCTATATTAAGCTTCCCTTTAATGGTTTTAAACTTCTTATTTGTAACTTGCAACCCCTTTCAGGGAAGAGCATGTGCTCCTCACCCTTTGCAGTAGTATCATTTGGGGTTTGTATCAAGGCCAGGCCAACCTGGTTTACAGCCAAGTCAACTTCTTGAGGGCAGAGCAAAAATTTGTTTCATTACAAAATGGCATGAATCATGTCACTCTCTTGCCTGCTTTGGTATTAATTCTCTTGCACTTATGATTTGCATTTATGCAGCTTCCATCAGCCTTAGTGGTTCCTGTAGCAGTGAGGTTTGGCTGGTGGGTCTCTCTTTCCTACTGCCCTGACTCCAGTCTCTATGTAGTTGGCTATTTCACTCTCAATTTCATCTTTGGTGACACGAAAAATAGCCTCCATAAAGGAAAAAAAGGAATGAGAGACTTACTATTTCTAAGAAGAAAACAATGGCCCAGGTTTGACCTCAGCAAAGCCTCTCTTTGTGGCACTTTACTAGATATGCCTTAAAGAACTGGATTTTGTCCAGGCCCTGGTGTGGTACTAACTACCACAGCTTTTGGCTAGGAGTGAACTATAAATCTTTAAACACCACCAAGTCTGATTAGGTTTGGTTTTTTTGGCACTACTGTGGTACCTCCAAACAGAAAAATATTTTTGCAGAACAGGTTCAGCACATCTGATACTTCCTTGCATGCAACAATTATCACACACAGGCTTATCGATGCAGGAAGTGAGTTTCCCAGTTTTATTCTTTAAGAAATTGGAGGTAAGGCCAGCTCTTCAAGTGACAGAAATCAGCACAACACTGTTGTCCTGATCTATGTTTTCAGTAGTTCAGGATATCCAGGCTCTTGGATTTCAGTCCTGGATGTTAGCGGTAGAAAAGGTTTATCAGGTCATGTCATCTATGTCCTTGTTGGTGAAAAATTGTTCCCTTGTGTACAGAAATAGGAAGCAGATCTACTTTGTTTTGAACATTTCCCCTCTACAAATGGTGTTTCCACCATTTTCCCTTTGGAGTCTGCTCCATTCAGATGGGGATTTTCCTGGCTCTAAGCTCTAAATATTTATTTCGCATTCAGATCCACAGTTTCTGTATCAAGGTAACAATTTTCCCTTTGCCTCCTTGCATTCTTCAAATATCTGTAGACCATTGTCATGCTCCAGCCTTTTGTCTCTTGGGCAGCCTGCAAATACTTAACTCTTGGTTGTTCTTCAAAAAAAAACAATTCACTTTAGAGCCATAATTGCTCTTAAATGTCTTTTCCCAAACTTCCTTATGTCTGACAGAAATTACATGCTGTACAGCAATGAACACAATTTGCAGGTGCAGATGACCCGGTTGGAGTAGTGGCAGAGTTTGCAGAGGGTGGGAAGCAGACGAGAGGAGATTCAGACCTCCATGTGCATGGAAGTACTCAACTGAGCTGTGGGGTTTGTGTTGAATGGAGAACTTCATAGTAGAACTCAGTGGTATCATTTGTGTTCCAGAACAGGCGGATGCAGAGCAGGGGAAACATGTTTCAGTTCTTGAAGTATTCATTTTAAAGCAATAACCCAAATCCTACCCAACACTGCAGCCTTGCAGAGGTTAGTTGCAATGATCATGTCACGGGAAGTGACCAAAATGCTATCCTGTATCTGGGATTTTCAGTCTTTCCTAACAATTTCCCAGTGAAAATGACTACTCAAACGTAGTAAATTTACACCTACAAGCAAGCAGGTTTATACCAATAGTTGCATTTCACAGGCCTGACAACAGTAGTCCAGGAACTCTCAGGCACACCTGGATTATGAACAGAAAACTAGTTAGGCCTATATTGCTGTGTTGCTTTCTTGCGTGGCAGTATTTGGAGCTGTTTCCTTTGGGATATAGCACAAAAGGCAATGTACCTTCCATAGAAATTCGTGGAAACTGCACACAATCTTTGACAATGCTTCTGAAAGTGGGGAGCACTTTCTTCTCATTCAAGATGGAACACTTACAATAAAAAATATAAACCAAATTACTAACCTTAAGTTTTCATAGCACTAGAAGTCACTGCAGAGCTGGGTGAAGACCACACGGCTAGCTTAAATTATCTTGCTAATTAAGGTCTGAATTATCTTCTCTGAGAGGTGAAAGCCTGCATGCAACCTTCTGGTGTCACAGACTTCCCAGTATCAAAACTGCCAATCTCCTTTTTCTATACACAAAATTTTCCTTAAAAATACTTAATGCAATCTTAGCCCAGATCCAGGAATTTGGACTGCAAACGAGTGTCTCCATTGGCTTTGTATACTGCTGTGAGGAACAACTACCACTTCCACAACAGAATCCCCTTTTCCTTTCCTTCCTCTTCTTATGCTCTTGCAGTCATTTCTACAAACACTATCATCTGGTGGACACAGTTTTTCCTCAGCTCAGCAATAAAAGTGGCTCTTCACTTTCCAATGGCACTCATAAGAAAATCACAAGTCTACAAAATCAGAATAATAGAGCAGTTTCACACTTCCCAAGTGGTGGCTAGACCTCTGAACCCAAAAGGCCAAGGGGTTCTCAGCTGCATGTAGGGCCCAAAGTTTCTTTAAATGGATGCTGAAAATCCCGAAAACCCAAAAGGGGGAAAAGACTGACAAGAAGAACACAAATGCACTAGCATGTGGCTACAGAAATGTCAGTATCTGAAGAATTTCTGAGGTGTGGTTATCCACTGGTATCTTTACATATGACTGAAAAGGGCAGGAATGCTTCCATGCCCCTTGAAGGTCTGCCTCACACATCACAAACAGTGACAACCCTGAACCTGAAAGCTCCCTGTTACAGAAAGATTGCAAAATTAGTGATGCTATTAGAACCTGTGATTGTCACAGCAAAACCCAGTTTGGTACCAGGCTCCGCTCCTTCCAGCACCACCTTATGAATCACTGAGCAGGATGAAAGTGATGTAGAATATCTCTTAGATCAAGATGACAAGAATGAAACACAGAGACAGAAACACTCCCTCCATTATTTTTGGTGTGGCCGCAACCTGGGAAAATGCAATCACATTGAAATGAAATGAATTATATATTCAGTTCACAGGAATGTCCTGAAAATAACTTGCAGAAAAATACAGTGCCAGTAAACAGAACATATCAGTATGTTTTATACCTGTCTTGCTTATCTATAATGAGTTAGGTAATTAATCATTTTCTCTGATGTATGAGGAAATAATATGAATTTCTTGTAAATAAATTAAGAAAGTGGACCTGGGATACTGTAGATCATCTAAAAAGTGAAACAAATATGCTATAAAATTTTAGGAAGCAGCTCTCCATATTGCGCCTTTCATCAGTCATATTGGATGAATTTGACATATGTTTTATCCCAAATAGTTGCTATTATTTCTACACTGATTTGGCTGGAGGCAGCCCCATAAAATATGAAATTACTTGTAAACCCATTACTATCCAGATGGTTGGGAAAGGTCATGAGTGAGAGGGAAAAAAATGACCTGTTGCAGGATCCAAACCATAAACATGGGACCTGTCAACAGACACCCTAATGTGTAGTTGGAAAGAAGAGTGTATGACAGGGCTAAAGAAAAAATCCCCACCTTTATTAATGTTGCAATGACTCCTGACTGTGTATCTCTTTCATTTTTAAAGAAAAGAAAATAGTACAAGACTAGCTAGATCTTTGTTTTGTACTTAACCAAGCTTAAAAAAACAACCCATTACCACATTTTTTATATGCTTGTCTCTTTTTTGGATACACTCACAGATGTCATACTTAAAGTCATTATAAAATTACATAGGTTTTGGTTCTTTGTTTCCAGGGTTCTCAGGCACAGCACACAGTCTGAACTGTTTGTTTTGTTTGAGTTCAGTCTCCACATCCACTTTGTCACTGTTAAACCCCTGATAAAAAAGAAGATAGACCAATTTATTCAATGAGACCAGGTGGTGTTTCAGACCAGACACAATCCTGTGGCCCAGAAATGTCCTCATTCCACTGAAGGCTGCCGTAGAGACTTGAATCCACTAGCTGGTAAAACAGACCACAGTCCTCATTGTCCTGACGTATGAAGGGCAAAAGACACTAAATATTGCATTTGAAACTTGGAGAGACACTACAGTATTTCCAGCTGCTGGCAAACTTGCAAATGTAAATAAACTGATGGCAATGATGTGATGCATTTGTTCACATACATAATCCTTATAGTCAGTTAAAAATGTTATAAGATCTAATGTCTGGTTAAAATGGAAATGATGGTGTCCATCCTTTTTTCCCTTGACATGAAGATTTCTGATCCACAGCTAGGATGCAATTGCAAGGAGCAATGCCAGGGCTCTGCGAAGAACAGAAACTGCTCTGCAATGTGGACACAGATAAAAAATCTCAAAGGGCTGATAGATCCTTCAGCCTCTTTGTGTGTACACCTTGGTTATGATCTCTCAGATTTACTCCATTCCTGGGAGTATCAAAGCACTACTTTGATTCAATAATAATTGTTTAAGATCTTATCTGGATGCAGAAATCATCTAAACAATATCAAACAAAATACTCTGCATTACTGCTACTGTAATCTATGTTAGTAATGGGTTCTATTGCTTGATCTTTGTCTCTAAGAGTAACCAGGAGTCAGATCCTTAATCTGATATCAGTACGCTTCCTGAATGAAATCTGCTAAGAAAAACAGAAAACAGATTAAAATAATATTTTTTTTTTTTTAAAAAGCATCCAACAAACAAAACACACAAGGAAGACAGTGTTTCTTATAATTCTTTAAATTGCATGAAAATGCCAAGTTGTGGCTCTTCTGTAAAGAATCTGAAACTGATTAGAGGAAAGGTTTTTTCACACAAATGCAGAAGGACTTAAGTCTAGGGCAAGAATTCTGAGTGTCCTGTGTTTTACCAGTAGTATAAGGTACTCTGTGTAAGTACAAGTTTCTGGAAGTTGTGGTTTGCCATTTTCTGAACTGCATCCCAGTGCTTGATATCCCAGATAAGGAGTGTGTCCAACTGGAAGTAGAAATCAGAGCTCTTCTAAATAGTTCTGACAATTTGTCCAGCATTCTTCATTGATATCTACACACAAATCTGAAACAAGCTTGAATATCTAAACGCTTTGTGTTTAATAAAACCATAGATTAAAAGCTGCAGTACTACCACAGGCTACATCCTATTGGCTGTTTCTGGCAGGCAGCATGCCATAAGTTTGAAAATGTTATGAGGACATAGTACGTTATCATGGTGATGTTGCAAGATTTCCGGACCCTTTTTCTGGCAATAAGAGAGCTAGTATGAGCTGTTCATAGGAAATCCAGCATGCTAAAGCTATCCATGTGGTGATATACAAACCCCACTCTATTCTTTTAAACCTAGCTCAGATTTAACTAATCATTGTGGTCTGGCATTCTGAATGTGGTATACACACTGCGACATTGCCAGGAGCACATCTCAGCTTTTCTGTGCTCTGGGCACAAAGGTGGCGTGGAGGGACCACAGGTCTGAGCAGAAAAACACTGAAAACTACTTTTGCATTTTACAAATACAAGGCAAATCTCAAGTGAGATTTCTTTGGAGTCCTCTCAAATGGTCCAGTCCACAGAGAGAGAGCTGGTTTGCAACTCTGTATGGTCAAGGGCCATAGAGTACTATAATCTCAGGGGTGAATTCCTGTTCCGTGTTCGTGCCACCTGAGCATCCTGTTATTTCATGGCCATTAGTGAGTGCGATCTTTCTAACAGCTATGAAATTGGAGAAGTGTTATCAATGTCTTACATGTGGGGACTAGGACAGTGTTTTGCACTGAGTATGTGTAACTGAGATGTGAAGCCATCAGTGTCTTGACTACAGGAATATTCTTTCAGATATTCAGAAATAAAAATGAGTAATGTCTGCATAAAGTTGATTACTTGGGGGTTTTTATTTATCAATACAATTTAATTGTAGCAAACAGCTCTTATAAAATATCATGGTTGTTTTAGGAACACTGTGGAATATTTTTTAGGTGGAACAGGTTGAGACCATCAGTAACCTCACTGATGAAGCAGAGCACTATGTTATACCCTTTAATAACAATTAGATGCCTCTTTTAGACTAGGAAGTTTTTCTTTAAAAAGAGATTCTTCTTCTTTTTGAGAAAACTTTGTAAGGTGAACATCAACTTGTAGGCTACCATCCCTTGAACCAAAGATTTCCGATACTGCTTCACCATGACTATAGATACAGCCATAGAATGATTACTCTGTCTCAGGTTTTGTGTATGACAAAAAAAAACCCAACAAGCTAAGCCAATATATTTAGCATTTTGTTCATGCTGTATTTTAAAATTCACTGAGGGTTATTAGAATGGATATGCTTTACATGCTTTATGCACCAAGTACTTCAAATAATAATTGAAAAAGAGCACATTATTTCCTTATGCTCAAAAATGTTCCCTCTGAAGTGTAATAATACATGTTGTTAATATATATTGTAATTCCTTGCCTGTGTTCTTTCTTAATGATGATTTTAATGAAAACTGAGCAGTTTATTCAACAGACAAACATCAAATACTAGTTCAGGGGAAATCTTTAGGTCCTACACAGCGCAGGCCTGTGTGGACTTAATCATTGTCTTCAAACACCTTTTTTGTGTGTGCTTGGCTCAGTTAATCATGTTTCTGCCTTTGTGAATATGAGGGTCACCAATCTCAAATTAATGAGAAAGTACTAAAAAATAGTCCTGTTCCAGTGTCATTAATAAAAATTAATTGAGATTTAGAGAAAAAAAGTTAAGCTAGCATATTTTTTCTTCATATTTTGTTGACTTCAAGAAACAGAACACATCCAGTAACTTTTTCAGGCTTGGAGGGCTGTTTCATCTTGTAGTTCAGGTGAAGGCAGCATTTTGTTCCTCCCTTTCTACAGCTAAGGGGAAACAAATGAAGTTGCCCATTAAGCCCTGTAATTGAGGCTAGAAGCTCAAGAAAAGTTTATGGTAGAAAGTAATCTCCTTCATCTTCTTTCCTTCACATGCATTTCATCTTTTACCAACTATTCAACTTTCCCTGGATCAGATGACAAAGATGTAAGTGACCTCCTAGGTTGTATATTCTTCTGCAGATAGAGACTCACTTCTTGCAGTGCACGAACACTAGCTGGTTTAGGCTTGAATGGATCTTTGAGGCTCCCTGTAAAGCTTTGTCATGCTTCCCAGTACCTCTTACAGCATAGCTAAGGAAATAGCTTGAAAACATGTACAAGGAAGTTACAGGCTCTCCTGAATACGCAGCAGTCTGCATTTCTGCATACTGCTTTTTTTTTTCTTATTGTAAATTTTTAGTTTCTTTTCCATAGCAGACATCTCTTTATACATCCTCTGAAGTCAGAACCCAGCCCTAGAAAAGTCTCACAGTAAGGACTGTCCCAACAATAGCAAGAGGAGCCTTCTCCTGTTGCCTACCACAGTGAAGAAGTGGGAGCAAGGCAATGTGCCCCCTTGTAAAGCCCTTCCTTATGATAGATGAGAGTAGAAACTATCATATCTTGTTGAGGGAGGAGGGCAATGAATAGATATGCATGTATATAAAATATACATTTTTTATATATATCCTGCCTACAAGATCTTCCATGCAGCTTCATGTTTCATCACAAAATTAATTTCATAACAGTAGTTGTTGAAAGTTACAGGTTTGTAACTTAAAATTCTTAGTTCTGCTCAGACTACAACATCTGTGACACCGTCAGCCAACACAGTCTTCCAGAGGTTTCCAGAGTTTTCCAGTTTTCTTGAGTTATGTAATGCTGATTGCCCTCATGTTGGGATACATTTTCCTGGATTGCAACTTAAAATACAAGAATCTAAATGTTTTTCTTCACCGTGCTTCATCCAGATATGAGGGAGTGGACATTAGAGAGATTTACTGATGTTTCCTTCAGGTTTCCATTACTGTTCTGTAGCATTGCTTTCCTTAACATTTTTGTTACAGAATGTGTTTATGGCACTGCTGGGAGAAAAGGGATATTTAACAGCAATCTTAGCTTCTAGTTCAGCTTTTGTGATCTTGGGACCTCAGTCAAAATCTCATGAGAAAACTCCAGCAAAAGTGCCAGAAATGCCAAGCAGTGACAAGAGGGAAATGAAAAGTCAGCACCATGGAGGAATGGCTTGAGCACCCTTTAATGTGAATGCAAAGTCCCAGTACGCTACTCCACTTTAATGATGTACATTTGTGCCCCAGCTGGCTTCAGTTTGTGGTGGTGTTACAGCTTCCTTGAGGTGAGAAGAAGGTTTGATGAACCTTAGAGGTTTGGCTCAAAATGCAATGAAAAATAAACTTGGCAATGGCAGAAAGCACCCAGGTAAAATATCAATATGTTATTTCACACAGTATGCAAAATAGTATCACATTAAATGAAGAATAAGGTTTTCAATTACCTGGTCAGTACTTTCAAATCTTTCGTGGTTTATCATACTGATTTGAAGAAATCAGAATAAAATTAACAAAATGAAA